>CABHPH010154589.1:0-12764 GCA_902168325.1 Peromyscus nudipes | reverse complement strand
ACACAGAGAAACCCTGCCTCAAAAAACCAAAAAAAAAAAAAAAGAAAAAAGAAAAGAAAATATGGTATATTTACACAATGGAGTATTATTCAGCTGTTAAAAATAAGGACACCAGGCCGGGCGGTGGTGGTGCACGCCTTTAATCCCAGCACTCGGGAGGCAGAGGCAGGCGGATCTCTGTGAGTTCGAGGCCAGCCTGGACTACCAAGTGAGTTCCAGGAGAGGCGCAAAGCTACACAGAGAAACCCTGTCTCGAAAAACCAAAAAAAAAAAAAAAAGTTAAGGACACCAGGAAATTTGAAGACAAATGGATGGAACTAGAAAAAAATCATCCCTGAGTGATGTAACCCAGACTGAGAAAGACAAGCACAGTATGTACTCACTCATAAGTGGATATTAGCTGTAAGAAAAAGGATAACTATGCTACAATCCACAGCCCCAGAGAGGCTAGGTAACAAAGAAGGTTCAGCGGGATGCCCAGATCTTCCTGAGATGAGGAAATAGAAGAGATTTCATGAGTGGACTGAGGGTAGGTGGGGATGGGAACATGAGCGATCAGGTGGGGAGGGGTGAGGAGGGTGAGACTACTGGAAATGGGGAAGGGTGTAGCTGGAGCTTTCCTGCCTGGCCCACAGTCAGGACAAATCTCTCTCACCCGCCAGTCCCACAGCCACTCAGACCCAACCAAGTAAACACACAGAGACTTATATTGCTTACAAACTGTAAGGCCATGGCAGGCTTCTTGTTAACTGTTCTTATAACTTAAATCAACCCATTTCTATTAATCTACAAGTTGCCACATGGCTCGTGGCTTACCGGTATCTTAACATCTTCTCATGGCGGTGGCTGGCAGTGTCTCTCTTCCTCAGCCTTCCACTTCCCAGAGTTCTCTTCTCTGCTTGTCCCGCCTATACTTCCTGCCTGGATACTGGCCAATCAGCATTTTATTTATACAGAGCAATATCCACAGGAGAGGGGCATTCCAGGTTCAGACAAAAATCTGGTGCAAGGGAATCTCCCAGGACTCTACAACCCCAGCTAAGACTCCTAGCAATAGCAGATATGTAGCCTGATCTGTCCATCTCCTGTGACCAAATTGGTGCCTAGCCCAGCTGTCATCAGAGAGGCTTCATCCCAACTGATGGAAACAGATGCAGACCCACAGTCAAACATTAGGTGGAGTTCAAGGAATCCTGCAGAAGAGGAGGAGAAAGGAGTGCAGGAGCCAGAGGACACTACAAGAAAACTCACAGAATCAACTAACATGGGTTCATAGGGGCTCACAGTGACTGACAACTAGGGAGCCTGCACGGGACTGGCCTAGGCACTCTGCATATAATACAGGTATGTAGCTTGATCCTCTTGTGGACTCCTAACAGTGGGAGCAGGAGCTGTCTCTGACTCTTTCACTGGCTTTTGGGAGCCTACTTCTAATACTGGGTCACCTTGCCCAGCCTTAAAACATGGGGAGGTGCTTAATCTTACTGCAACTTGATATGCCATGTTTTGTTGATATCCATGGGAGACCTGCCCTTTCCTAAACAGAAACAGAAGAGGAGAGGATTGGGGGTTCAGAACAGAGTGGGGGCTGGGAGGAGAGAAGGGAGGGGAAACTGTGGCCACGATATAAAATTAATTAATTAATTAAAAAGAAAGAAACAAAGATAATGCAAAAAAAACAAAAGAACCTTAAAATTATAATCTGAGTGACTAAAAAGTTACTCTATTAAAGATCATTTTGAAAAGGGAAAAATCAAATATGTAATTTTAAAAGTAAAATTGTACTTATAAAATTGAAAAATTCAAATGAAATGAAGTATGCTAGTTCACTTGTGGTACTAGTCAGAGAAAACCAATAGAATAGATTGGATGGTGGGCCTCATGGGTAAGTGTATCTAAGGACTCTAGTTTCTGTTGAAGGCTTCCTTTTTCGGAGTTTGGATATTAGGGGCATATTGAAGGTGTTTTTGTCCTGACTGATAGTCATATAATCATTTCCTCTGCTGCACATGTCTCTCCTCATGCTACATGAAACTTTAAGCATACAACACACAAATTACTGTTATAGGCTTCAGATGCTATCTGACAACACTGGTAGCTATTGAGTTGACGAGCCATCAAGAGGATGATGATGAGAGATTCCCCCCTGAAAGACATGTAGATACATCTCTTGGATTGGATCATCTACAATGTCAGGGTCAGGGTCAGAGTAGAGTTCACTTCTATAGGGCTTCCTGGTTCTTGGTAACTGGAGGTGTCTTGGTAGAATGCTTTGAATGCCTTCACATATGGAATCTCAGCTCACCTTTTTGTGTCATGCAGCAAAGAATGATATTAATATACTCATGGTCATTTGGGAACCATTTCTCTCTATATTCCAATTTTTATTAGGATCAGGCAATGTTGAAGTACAATATGATATCACAAACTTTTTACTAATGATTGAGGCAATACCTTGTAGCACGAATCCTAATTGGTCTTCATAAAAACCCAGAGCCAGATATCAGGGTAAATGCTGAAAGATCAGGGAGACATAGGGACAAGACACAGCCACCTCTCACCTCACCAACTCCTCAGCTGAAATAGACTGAGCTCCTTTCTCCTCTCACCTTATATTTCTTTCTCTGCCCAGGCCCATCACTTCCTGTCTCAACCTCCCTAGTGCTGGCATTAAAGGCGTGTGTCCTAAGTACTGGAGCAAAGGCATGAGATCCCAAGTGCTAGGATTAAATGTGTAAGCCACCATTGCCTGGCCTCTATGACTAACTAGTAGCTGGCTTTGCCCTCTGATCTTCAGGTAAGTTTTATTTGTTAGATCATACACAAAAGTTTTATTTGTTAGATCATACACAAAGTATCACCACAATACCTGAGGGGAGAGTCTGGCAGAACACCATGATACCCTCCAATGAAGAGAAGAGGGGGGAAATGGAGAGGGAGGGAGAAAATGGAGAACTTTTGGCCTGGTTCTCCCAAAAGGATTTCCACTGGAGATGGAAGAGTAGGGCATATATTCCCAAAGCTTCCCTCTATAGAATCTCTTCTCAAGGTAGTGAATGTCTTTATTCTTAGCTTAGATGGACATAGTGCAGTATCACTTTTGCTTCCTTAGACTTAGGGCTGAGTTCCTCTATCACCTACGTCATCTTTCTAGCTACGGTGCCCCTGGGTATGAGCAGTGGCTTTTGGCATCCTCCAGTTAGAGAATGTGATCTCTTCCCAGTAAGCCTCTTGTAAAAGGTGATGCTGACTAAGGTGGGGTCATTGCTTGAATGAGAAGTTTCAGGGATTAGGGGAGCTATATCCACAGTGAGGAGTCATATCTTATTATAATCATTATAATCCAGTCCTGGCAGGCCAGGAAGTGTCATCACCTGAGGAAAAGACCACTTTCCTCGGAGTTTGGGTGGAAAATGGGAGCAAAACAATCCATAAGATGTTTCCTAAGTATGATACAATTAAAAGGAGATTCTTTCCCAGATAGAAGGGAGAATCAATCCAGTTTATATTGTGGAAAGGCCAGGGACTCCAAGCCCTAGACTTCAGAATGAAAAGGACTAAAAAGTAGTGAGGAGAATTTTTAGTAGTAAGATAGGAGAGAATGTATTTTCTCACTTCCTGGTTGGCTTGGCCAAATATGTTCCAGTGGTCAGGTCAGAGTTGGGCATTTCCAGCTTCTTGGCCTTCTATCCAAAAGAACTGGAAATTGGCAGCTCACTCCTGGCCCTTATAATGGCAGCCTACTTCCTTCACTTGCATATAGTATGCACACACACCTCTCTCCAAGCAATGCATTTAACAATGTCAGAAGCCCCTCAAACTTCCATCTGCCTCTGCCTACCTGTACTTTTATCTCTGAATGATAACACAGACAGAACCCTGACCAATACACTTAATAACAATCAATTAGATACTTTCATTCAAATGTATTCCCAATGAACTAAGCACAAACAGATGGGTCGATCTGACCAAAACTAGTTTTGGGAGCATGTACAGTAAGGCAAACTTGTTCAAGTGAACTTTTAGAGAGAATCCCTTATTTACCATTTTATACCTATGCATAGTTGGGTGTGCATATGATTAAAATGAGAGGCATATGGGAAGGGACATGAACAGAGGGAAAAATGAATATATGACCTAATTTATCATTCAAAATAAAGAACTTCCCTCACTTTGTTCTTCTAAATTCCCCAGGGACCCCTAAGAGTACTCTCACTTCTAGGGCCTTCTGTCAATCTTGGCAGCATATCCCTCTATAATCTATACTATCACTTAGCTACAAATAAAATTATCTTGTTTATTTTGCAAATCTGTGGGAGTATTTATTCAATTCTTTCAATAAGAGAATAAGAACCTGGAAACACCAAACCTAGGGCCCAATCAGCATCAGTGACAAAACTGTATAAGAAAAAGCACAAAGATGGACTGCTTAGGATGCTGTGAATGTGTTGCTCTGATTGGTTGATAAATAAAACGCTGATTGGCCGGTAGCCAGGCAAGAAGTATAGTATAGGTGGGATAAGCAGAGAAGAGAATTCTGGGAACAGGAAGGCTGAGTCAGGAGTCACCAGCCAGAGACAGAGGAAGCATGATGTGAAAGTACTGGTAAGCCACGAGCCACGTGGCAACTTATAGATTGATAGAAATGGATTAATTTAAGATATAATAACTGGATAGCAAGAAGCCTGAGCCATTAGGCCAAACAGTTCAAATAATATAAGCAACTGTGTGTTTATTTGGGTCTGAGTGGTTGCGGGCCTGGGCAGGACTGGAGATAACTCCAGCAACAATGGACAACTGTGGGAAACACTGTCCGGGAAGACCAAGACATCATCATACCCAAACAGAGCTTGAATGGTATAATTAATGATAATTAATTAGTTGGGGTCAAATAATAGATTACCTTTCTGTATTCTATTTGACTTTAACATTTAGAACATTCCTTTTTGAAAGGTTCAGGTTGAGTGGCAGAGTTTGCACTTGTAGAAATATTTACATAGTCATAACATTAGAAAGTGCACTAATAGATTTCCAATTTTAAAAATCAACTCAAAATTTAAGACATTTCATAGCATGATCTATGAACTACAACATCAGAATTATCTGGAAAGTTTGTTTTTAGAAAGATTCCTGGATCCTACCCCAGAGAGTTGGTACGCTGTGTATGTCTGTCTACAAGAAGAGCATTTTAAACATTTTTCAAGTTTATGTTGAGTGATGTTAGTCTTGGTTGCTGTATTAGTCAGGGTTCTTTAGAACATAAGTGATAGGATATGTGCATACTAAATGAGAACTTATTAGATTGGTTTACACAGTATAGTCCAAGTCTTCCAACACCATCTGTATCACACCAGGGAAGCTGAGAAGACAGTAGTTGCTCAGTCCATGATGCTGGACCCTTCAAAGTCCCAATATGGTACCAAAGGCCTAGAGGATTCCTAGAGAGCTTCTGATATTCAGTCCATGTTGAAAACCCAACAAAACAAAGAAATCAGCAGTAGCAGACACAGAGTTGATGAATGTGCCAGCAAGAGTGAATGTAAATAGGCAAAAGCAAAGCTTTTCTTCCTCCATGTCCTTTTATCTGGGATTTCACCAAAAGATGCCACCCACACTTAAAGGGGTCTTCAAATACTATGTTCTAGAAATACCTCAAAGAATGCCCAGTTCCAGATAAAGCCAGTCGGACAAACAAGATTAGCCATCACAGTTATCAATCTGACTTGATCTTGAATTGACTAAGACACAAGACCTTCCCTGAAACTGGACAGCACCTCTTAGTGGCAACCCAGATATAAAAAGGTCCCATGGAAACTTCCACTTTTGTCTGCTCATCTGTACTCCTTGCTGATCTGTGTATGTCATGTGTTGCTGCTGTGGCTGCTGCTGTTTTACACTGATACTGGAAGCTAGCTTCTTTGGCCTTCCGATGTGGACTGATGGCCAGGAGTCTTTCAGGAATCCTCTAGGCCGTCAGCACCACACTAGGATGCTGAGGCATCTGGCCTCCTTGACTGAGCAGCTTCCACATTCTCAGCCTCTCTAGTAAGTAAACATTGTTGAATTACCCAGCCCATATTGTGTAAACCAATCTAATAAATCCTTTAATAATATATTTTCATTCTATTAGTTCTGTTCCTCTAGAGAACTCTAATTATACACAAATTATATACACTACATTTTGAAAATCACAGCTATAAAGCAATAATCTCTCCAATTCTTATTATATATCTTAGGAACAAAAAGCTTTTGAGTTTGAGAATACACCTCCAATATGTATTTATTTATACACTGTATGGATATATAAATATATATATGTATTCTTCTACAACTACAAATATTAGTACATTAAAATATAAAATGGAAATTATAAAGTATGAGAAAATGGCCTGATGATATTTCACTATTTCCTTCTGTTCAAGCAAAAGGCAGGTAAAAATTGAGGATAGCTTTTTAAGTTGGAAAAAAATATTAAGAAAAAGGGATGAAGAATAAGATCACAGCTATGTCAATTCAACAGCCAGAACTTTTCTAGAAGGTTGCACTGCTTCAAATATAAAATAAAAACAGAAAATATTTATTTTCAGTATACTGAAAAAGCAACCAGGAAGCTTCAACAAAAGGTAATTCTGATCATCAAAAGGGAAGTGTGATTGATAAATTGGACATACAAGCAATATGAGGAAAAGACAATTACAATATTTTAGGAGTCTACAACAATCAAGGATGGTAAAATTCAGCATAGTCTAGCATGTATCACAAATTTTAACAAGAAAAAAAGCAGATATTGTTAGAATGATCACAGGGCTAAAGACCCCAAACAAGAATACAGTGAAGTCATCAAAAAATTATACACAGGTTATATGATCCTGATTCCAGCAAAGAAATGAGGAAATGAAAAGATATCCATATGTTTAGCTTCTCATTTAGGAAATATAATGAAAGCCATTTAATAGGAAAGCAAGTATGTGAATCACTGTGTTAAATGTCAGGGGACTGCTGCATACTAAATGTGTGATGAGGAGTACCAGCATCACTCAGTGTTTCTAATGACCACGGAGAGGCTTCATAATCTACAGTTAAATGACTGAGCATCCCTACAGGGCAATACTGAAGTATAAATGAACGCTCAACTTATCCCAGAACACTTCCTCTACTCTGGCAAAGTCACCTCAGGTTTTCAAGAACATGCTGCAATTATGTAATGGGGAAAACTGAGTCAGTCTAGGGAGTTCCCTATCCAGCAGCTGTCAAGTAAGAAGCCAGACAACAAGGACATCTCCCAGAAGTGTGGCATACCTACATACACTCTCTTATCTAGTGTCTACGCCACAGTTTTCTCTTACCTGCTAAGTACTCATATGCCAGACTATGAGTAAGACCCCAGCACTTGGGAGAAGGGAGAAAGATCAGGGTTCAAGGTCATCCACAGGTACACAGCAAGTGCAAGGTCAGCCTGAGCTACAAGAGACCCTGTCTCATGAATATACATCACATACATATACATGTGAGCAGGAGAAAGGACTGATATATACTTGGGGGATCTGGCAGTAATTACAATGTGATTATGGCAGTCATTTGGAAATCAAACTATTATTTTGGGGGCATTGACAATTTTAAACTTTATATAAAAGAAAAACAAATCCAACAAATACAAGACTCATGAAAAAATTAAGTTGAGAGCTCACCTTTCCACAACCAAACTGATAGATTGAGTGAGATCCGGATTTGTTGCCTGGAGACGTTTCCACAAAGACCATACAAATTCTTTGTCAGCCTTAAGGAAATAAAAAGCATGTTAAGTGTGTTGTTTCTATTGATAAGAGATGATACTGTATTAAATTTAAATATAAAAAACAATTATTTTACTACTCTATAATTATACTAATGAATCCTTTAAAAGTATAGCAGAGAGAGGCTGGACATGGCTCAGTGGTTAAATGCCCTAGCTGCTTCTCCAGAGGCCATGGTTCAATGCCCAGCACCCACATGGTGGCTTACAATCATGTGTAACCCCAGTCCCAGGGAACCCAATACCTTCTTTTTGCTTCCTTGGACATTGCATACACATAATACACAGATATACAAGCAGGCAAAATACCCACACCCACAAAAATAACTTTAAAAAACCATTTAAAAGTATGGTAGGAAAACCTTTATTAAAAATTCCTTATCCTGACAGCCCACACTCCAATACTGATAATGCTGCTGCCCACATTTGGTGATGCAAATGCTGAAATGGAAAACAGTGAGATTTCTTCATCTGCTGCTGCCTTCCAGTTCCCTGGACCTCAAAACCCCATCAAAGAACTGACTACCCCAGCTGCCTCCACTTGCCCACTTCCTTCACTCTGCAATTCTTTCAATAAAATCTCCTTCCCAGGGGAAAAAGACTGGGAGCCCCTCCCCATGTCTGAGAAGCTGTAGACAGTTGATGGCTTCTCGGGGAGAGAACCTTTTCTTTAAGGGTGTGGCCCCTGGAAGGTCAACCATGCTCCAGTGGACGGGGTATAACAGAGTATATGGGCAGCACAAATTGGACCCAATGTGTTATTTTAAGAGAGGGAGGGAGGGAAGGAGAGAGATGGGGTAGGGAGGTAGGTGGACCAAGGAGGAGTTAAGGGGAGGAGTAGAGTGAATATGAACAAAATACATTGTATAAAATTCCCAAAGAATCAATAAAATATTTTAAAAATGAAAAAGCCAAAAGGAGACCATGGATTGAAAGGAAATATTTATAAAAGACATAGCTGATAAAATACTTGTATCCAAAATATACGAAGAATTCTTAGAAAGCAGCAATTAAAACACAAGGTGATTTAAGAAGTAGCAGGAGCTCTAAACAGATGTCTCGCCAAAGAAGATTACACCTGGCAAATCAATTTCCCTCTATACCAATATACTAACATTTTCCCCGATCTTCTATCCTGCCGAATCCAATGGACGGTTTCAGACTTACTGGCTACATCAGTTATTAATTCCAGTTAATAGAAATCACTTTGGGGAGCTTTAAAAAAATGACGACCTAGAGGTTTTGATTAACTGGTCTTAGATAAGGTCCACGTATCAGAATTCTTTCAGAGCTCTGAGATGCACTCAGAGTTAAGAGTCAATGCCCTACTTAATGTTATACAACTAACAGAGTTTTACAAACTACCCCTTCTATAGTTTCTCTATCCGTCACACTTGTACTGCCAACGGTCTACTTGGCAATTCCAAATGAATGCCTAAAAGGCACTTCTTAAATTTAACTTGTCGGAAATAAAACTCTTGATCCATAACCCCACACAAACTTGCCCTTTCTGCATGTTAGAAATGCATCATTATCTCATTAATTATTTCAAACACCTAAAATGTAGAGAGAAGTCAACCTTGGTGGCTCTCTCATACTTGCTATACAACAAAAGGCCTTATATGCAAAATATATCCTTACTCTAACCACTCTCAACACCTTCACCATTATCACCCTAGTCCAAATCAATTCCAACTCTTGTTTATAGCTCTACAAGAGGTCAAATGTCTCCACTGGATTCCCATTAGATTGGGCAAATAATCCTAACTCTTTTTTTTTTTTTTTTCAGACAGGGTTTCTCTGTGTAGCTTTGCGCCTTTTCCTGGAACTCACTTTGTAGCCCAGGCTGGCCTCGAACTCAAAGAGATCCGCCTGCCTCTGCCTCCCGAGTGCTGGGACTAAAGGTGTGTGCCACCAACGCCCGGCTAATCCTAACTCTTTACCAAGACTCTAAAACTCCATGTCATCTGGTCTCACACACACCTCTCCACGAGGTCTATCATGCTCCCCTATCCTTAGGCTGGCTTCCTTGCTCTGCTTGAACCAGAGCCTTTGGGTATGCCACACCATGGTCCAGGTTTTCATTCTGATGATTCCCATACTCAGTTCAAGGCTTTACCTTAATATCACCTCCTCAAAACAAGTTGCCCCTGGCCATTAATAACTAAAACCACAAGTCTGCTAATCCCTTCTCCTATTGCATTTTTTAATGTATTTATTTTTATTCTTTTGGGGTGGGGAGAATGGGACACATTCTTGCCACAGTGTGTGGATGGAAGACAAGGACAACTTTTGGGAGCTGGTTCTTTCTCTCCAGGGCGCGACCTGGGAATCAAGCAGCACTCTTGCCCACAGTGCCATCTTGCCAGCTTCCCTAGTTTGCTTCCTATTTCTGTGATAAAAGACACCATAAGCAAAAGTAGCTCTGGGGAGGAAATGGCCTGGCTTGTATGTATGATCACAGTCCATCACTAAGGGAAACAAGGTAGGAATTGAAGCAGGACAGGGACCTGGAGGCAAGAACTGATGCAGAGGCTGTATAGGAACGCTGCTTACTTGCTTGCTCAGCCTGCTTTCCTATAAAACCTAGGAACACCAGCCTAAGGATGGCCCCTCCCCACAGGGGTCTGGGCCCTCCCATATTGGTCATTAATCAAGAACATTACTCTATTAGAATATAGCTTCTGCCTATGTGAGGAACCCAACTGCAAGATGCATTCTCAAGTCTACATTTGTTCTGTTTGTTTTTAATACCTGGACAAGGCTTCAACATAGATAATATATGGCAGTTATAAAACACAACTTACTTCTCTGGGCAAATATTCCGATTCCCAATACCATATGCTTTCAAAAGGCTTATCGTTAAATTTGGTAATGAACATATACGTCTGTCACTTAAATGCCCTAATAATTTTCATCTAAGACTGACTTACAGTTTGTAAATGTTGTTGGCTGCTACAATAATGCCCCCCTCACACACACACACACACACAAGCTTTATAAATCCAACATCATTTTGTTTCATCTGCTAGTCTGCAAATGGTGAGGAGTGTGCACATCCACATACTGTCCTGCATTTTGTCACAAGCAGGATACAGTCTTGAAAGACAGAATAAAAGCAAATAATAGGCTAGAAGTCATCTCTAAACAAATAAAATAAAGCATTAAAAACATCTTGAAAAGATCTTAGGAAAATGCTCCATTTAGAAGCTCCTCCCTCAGTAACCACAACAGACAGATTTCCACTCATTTAATCAGCCTTTCCTTCTGCTCACTATTGCACCAGGTGCTAACCTGGGGGCCACATGCCTTCTGGAGAGGTGAGATATAAACGAATTTACTTTGGGTTGCAATTCCCAACAATATTTGGACACTATATATTCTCAGGTGCTGTCATTTATGGATGAATAAGAAGTAGAATTCACATCAAAAACCTAAAGGTTTTACAAAACAACTAGAAGTTTAATTATTTTTCCCTAGTAGGACTCTGGTTTGGCTATAGTCGTGGTGATAAGGGAAGTTACTGCCAACTTCATTTCTGGAATTTACTGTGATATCTCCAGTCATCTAATAGTATTATCAAATCTCAAGAATTAGCCATTCTAAGCTAATTAGGACCATTTCCATTTCTTAATCTGCCTCAAGGATTGCAATAACTCCCTAGTCCAGGTATGCCCAAGATCACAAAGGTCAACACCATACTAGAAGGCACATTTTTAAGGTTATAAACGTGAGAGTAGAGGGACAGTGTAGGAAATGTGGGTAGTGCCTTAGATTGCTCCTTTAGCATGAGCACTTATCTCTAAATTCTCCAAGGGTGAGGTTTACAGTGGACAAAACGCTTTATTTCATTGCTGTTTTATCCCTTTATTCTTTTGCCAGAGAATAGAAAATGAGAAGGGGGGGACAGTCAGATAATTGCTCCCCAATCTACTTAACCAAAGCTATAGTCAAGTTCAAGATTCTGCTGTTTTTACAGCAAAGGCCTATAAAACAGGGTGAGAGAGCCCAACAGAGCAAACCATAAGGGAATGAGCAAGGCTTTACTTATCTGAACTGATAATACTGCTCTGTCTGTGTTGGCAGTTCCTAATTAGTGTCTCTTAAAGACAGTAATTTAAGTTTTTTAAAGACCTGTAATTAATTGAACGGCGTCCTACTTCCTAACCCTATATAAGGTTCGAGCCAAATCTTAGGAGATGGTGGTAAGATAGCAAAACGCACCCCTCCCTCCAAAAAATAAAACAAAAATAGCAAATCTCTGTGCACTGGCAAGCTCCCTTTAGTTTACACAAAACCTAAAACTCATCTGGGAAGTAATTTGAATGCAACTAATGTAACAACTGCTTTCCTCTGCCAAGGCCACATGAAAGTATGTGACTTTCGCACTCATCATCTATGGGATCATCCTAAGTTAATGGTCTAGGGGATCATTCGAAGTTAATAAATGAATACGGAGCATTCTATGTGTGAACTCCCCAGTCCCAAGGCTTTCTAAAAAACGGTGATTGTGTTTGGAACTTAAGGTTAACAGTGTAAGAACAAGGGTAAGTGTGGGTTTGAAATTTAAAAGCAGGCTACTTCATCAGTGAACTTTTATTTTTGTGACACGGTCCTGTTCATTTCAATTCACGGGCGCGCTCCACTCGTGGGCACTAGGTACTAGTCACCACCAGGAACCTGGGCTTTGAGGAAGGCGCCTTTGGAGAGCATGTATCAAAAGGAACCCCGGGTCTGCAGAGGGGCCGAGGCTGCAGCCCAGGCGATGGGTGGAGCGGGGCGTGGAGCCTGGAGAGCGCGTCCCGGGAGGGCTCCCTGGGTGCCCGGGGCCGCGAGCGGGCGAGCGTGAGAGCCCGGGGGAGCGGCGGCGGGCGCGCTGCCCCTGCCCGGGCGGTGGACGGGAAGGCCGGCGGCCAGTCCTGATACCTGACACAGGGCCAGCTCCTCCTTGAGGCTGCTCAGCTCTTCCTCC
>CABHPH010154588.1:19807-45622 GCA_902168325.1 Peromyscus nudipes | reverse complement strand
GGGATATTTGCCAAGAAGAGCTATAGACAGGGAGTGGAACCAGCTGGAGCCATTGGGTGAAGCGATTAAAGTGAAACCTGAATTATGTTGAAGACTGTACGATGTTAGAGGCGCCAGAGCCACAGGATATTTGCCAAGAAGAGCTGAAGACAGGGAGTGGAACCAGCTCAAGGGAAAGAAATGTGTTGTAGGCACCAAAGCTGGAAGGGAAGAACCATCTGAGCCCGTTGACGTCAGACATGGAACTACAAGGTTGGGAGTTGCCCTGCTGGGTTTAGGTCTTGCTTTGGTCCAGTGTTTCTGCCCGTTGACTTCAGACATGGAACTACAGGGTCTGGAGTTGCCCTGCTGGGTTTGGGTCTTGCTTTGGTCCAGTGTTTCTGCCCGTTGACTTCAGACATGGAACTACAGGGTTTGGAGCTGCCCTGCTGGGTTTGGGTCCTGCTTTGGTCCAGTGTCTCCGCACTGTGCCCCACTCCTCCCTTTTGGGTGGTAGTGTACATGCTGTGCCATTGCATGTTGGTAGTTTGTGATTCACTTTTTGATTTTACAGAGGGTTACAATTAAGAGACTGCCTTGAGTCTCAGAAAAGACTGGATTTTGGACTTTGAAACAGGTTGAGACTCAAAGACTATGGGGATTTTTGAAGTTGGATTACATGCACTTTGCATTATGATATGGCCACCACAAGCTATGGAGGCCAGGGGGGTAGAATGTGGTGGTTTGAATGAGAATGACTCGTATGTTTGAATACTTGGGTCTCAGTTGGTGGAACTGTTTGGGAAGGATTAGGAGGTGTGGCCTTGTTGCAGGAGGTGTGTTACTGGGGGAAGACTCATGTTATTCCTAGTGCGGTCTCTGTCTCCTTCTTGGTTTGAGACGTGAGCTCTCAGGTGCCACTCCACCCACCTGTTCGCATACCTTCACTCCACCACCATAGACTCTAACCCTTTGGGACCAGAAGCCCAATCACATTGTTTTCTTTATAGGTTGCCTTGGTCATGGTGTCGTATACAGTAATGGAAAAGAAACTAAGACATAGAATTTGAAATTGGAGCTTCAAGCACGAGCCTCCTGCTCAAATCCCTGTGTCTAAACGTTTTCAAAGATTAGCATCCTGCCTTAGGACCTGTATAATACCCCACAGAGACAACAGATCAAGTAGTTTCACAAAGCCAACCATCTGGCTAGTGAGATAAAAATGTAATACATGATGGTACTTGACTTTAAAAATGGTCAAGTAATACTCTATGCTTTGTGGTGCTTGGGACACAAATACATCCACCTTGGCCTAATTGCAATAGGAGTCCATAGGAGGCTGGGGGTGAGGGGACTCAGGTTCTGGACAGGAATGCCTCAGGGAGGAAGTACAGTTCACCTTCCAGAAAAGATTTCTTTTCCCAGAGTTCTCCGGTGCTAGGGTTCTTCGGGTAAGTGTGCAGTCAACACTAGGGGTCCGAGTGGGTGCATAGTCCAGACTTGAACCTGAGTAGAGGCTGAAATGGGAAGTCTCTTGCAGGACCACATCGAGCTTAGATACTATCCTAATCAGTTGTCTATTGCTATGGATTACTCAAAACCAGATGATTCAGAAGGAAAGAAATGTTATTTATCATGCATTTCTGGATATTGGGAGTCTAAGATGAGGGCCTTGGGCAGCATTATAACATTATAACTGAAAAAGCAAGAGGGCAAACAGGTGTGTGTGTGAAAGAGAGAAAACCTGACGGGCAGCCTCCCTTTCATGCACACACAATCTACTGAGTCTATTTAGTGTTTTGTTTTGTTTTGTTTTCTATGTAGGTGTGTTTAGGGCTGACCACTTGGAATTTGGTAACTTGTCAGGGAGCTTGCCCCTGAGGAAAAGCAATTTTCACTTTTCTCTATCCCCTGCTCCCTGTAGCTATTGATTGCCTGGAGCCCTTCATCTAGAGGGTAAGACCACGCTGGCATGTTGATGGGTCAGGCCTTGTTTATGCAACACTATTGTTGAGCATTCATGGCTGCAGCATCCCTGTCATGACTAGAAGGCACTATCTGGTCTTGCATCAGGCATCCTGGTCCTCTGGCTCCTACAGTTTTTCTTCCCCCTTTCTTTAATTTCCCCTAAACTTTAGGTGTAGGTGTTGCAATGGAGGTGTATCAGTTGGTTCTGGGCACCCTGTGGTCACGTATTCTCTGCACTTTGAGCAGTTACAGTTGTCCGAAACAGCTTGTCTGCTCCAAAAGCCGCTCTCGCCTCTTGTCAAAGAAGCCTCTTTTTGCAACAGATGAAGACTGTATGCTGTTTATTGTTAGGCTTTTATTCTTGGCAAAATATTTGCAAGATTCACCCATGCTTCACTAATACACTTGATACAGTCAATTTCACTTCATTGCTACATATTATTTAATGACGTGAATGTACCACAACTCACTGATGTACGTCCATTTCAATTGTCCCTAATTTGGGACAAACATCAATAACAGTTGTATAATCTTTCTCGTTCTCAGTATAGTTTAAAAATCAGTCTACACTGAGAGGTCTCAGGTTAGGGCTATTGCCTTCCCAAAGTAGAAACCAGCATTCAGTTATCCACATCCTCAGTGGCACTGGTGTGTGGCTGAGACCCTTCCTTTCCATGTCTGCTGATGACGTCACAGTGAGGGAAACCTCACAGGAAGCAGTTGAGAAGAATGGTAGAGAGTGGCCAGGGGACCTGTGCTTCCAGGGGCAGAGTGGCAATGGTAGTGTCCTGATGCCATCTCCCATCTGTCCTGGAAGTCCCTCCACACGACTTCTGTCTCCATGCCCAGACTTCAAAACGGAGTCTCTTACCTTCACCGTGGTTTTTCTTGGAGAGTATTTATTCGGTTTCTAGTCTGCTTGAAGAGCCTGGAATGGGGCTGTTACTCCTGAAGAGAAGGAACCATGAGAGTAAGACTAGACAAGCCTGATTTGATGGTATGGAAACAGTAGATGCGGTGCCTCCTTTGGAAGTGTGGGCAGTTCTTACACTTTACACTGTGTTTAAGATCATGGCTTCCAGAGCCAGGCTGCCTGGGTTCAAGTTCTGGCCCCATGGCTTGGGAATGTTGGCGAACCACTCATCCTTCTGTGCCTCTGACTCTTCAGTGTACAGTAGCCGTGGTGGGAGGCCATGCCTAGTTAATCTACGAAGAAGGTGCAGTCCAGCATCTGGCTCACAGGAGGCAGGTGTGGTGTGTGTTGCTGCTCTTGTCACGGTTTCATCGGTGACACTTTCAGGGCCTGGACTTCTTCAAATGAAAGCAGTCAGCAGGACCTGTCAGGCAGGCCTCAGGGACTGGGCCGGGTAGCCCCCAAGCTTTTGTGGAAGAAGCATCTTCAGTGTGTTTAGAGGGAATGATAAGGGAAAAGAGGTGTCCTTGGTACCTGCCAGGCCCTCACCCAAGGCTGAAGGTTCACATTGGTCCTCACTGCTTCTCTTTCCTTCAGCTCTCCTCCAATGCTAGTACCTGTCTTCTGTATCTGAAATCAAGGGTGGGTCCAGTGTGACTGACAGGCTCAGAGCTTCGCATTACAACCTAGGATTGGATACTTTTCATCGAGGACTCACTAGTTTTTTGGTAATTTCTAAACATCAGGACTGAACAGAGTCAGGAGTTCTGGCTCTTTTGTGAGGCAGGGATGTCATTTATTTTGAGGCTGACAGCCTGAGAAGTCAGAGAACCATCAGAGAATGTTTGTTTCTGCTGCTCTGCTTCTTCTCTTGATAGGAGAAACCAAAGCTGAGGAAAGCCACTCCCATAAAGAGGCATGTTTCTGTGGGGAGCTATTATGCATTTTAAAAATGCCCAGGGATTGCCAGGCGGTGGTGGCGCACGTCTTTAATCTCAGTACTCGAGAGGCAGAGGCAGGCAGATCTCTGTGAGTTCAAGGCCAGCTTGGGCTGCAGAGTGAGTTCTGGGAAAGGCACCAAAGATACACAGAGAAACCCTGTCTCGAAAAACAAAACAACAAAAAACAAACAAACAAAAAAAGCCCAGGGACATAGCGCTGATGCAAAGTGACCCTTGCTGGTGGCAGAGTTCACGTTCTCAGTGTGCTTCTCACGCCTGTGCTGCCCACACTTACTGTCCTTCCTATTTCTATTCTCTGTGCAGAATGAACCTTGCACATGCTAGACTAGTGCTCCACCAGTGAGCCACACACCCTGTCCCTGCCACGCCTAGATTTTTTTTAAAGTTGAAAATAAATTGTTTTCATACAACGTATTCTATTCATGGTTCCCCTCCCTCAACACCTCCCAGATTCTCCCCAACTATACATCTCCATCCCTTCCTTTTTTTTTTCTCTTTAGAAATAAAACAGACAACACAAGAGCAAACAAACCAGAAAAAAGAAATAGAAAAAGCATGTGTGTGTGCACGTGCACACATACACAAAACCATAAAAACACAAAATTTGGAAACCATCATATACAAGTAAACAGCGCTCACACAAAACAACACGAGACAAAACAGTCTACAGAAATACCACTGAGTTCATTTTATTGGCCATCTACTGCCGGGCATGGGGCCTGCCCTTAAATGTGATTTGTATACCCAGTGAGATTCTATTAGAGAAAACTAATTTTTTCTTTGCAAGTGGTTGTCAGTTGGAGATAGCTTCTTGGCTAGGGGTAGAAACTCCTGTCCACTTCCCCGTCTAGACTGGGATCGTGTATGACTTGATTTTGTGGATACTGCCACAGTCTCTGTGAGTTCATATATTTGTCCTGTTGTGTCTGGAAGGCACTGTTTCCTTGTTGTCTTCCATCTCTTTTGGCTCTCATAATCTTCCTGCCTCCTCTTCCATATAGCTCCCTTAACCCTGAGGGGAGAGGTTTGATGAAGACATCCCATTTAGGACTGAGTTCCCAAAAGTCTCCAACTCTTGGCACATACTCCCAGACTTAGTGTGGGGCAGTGGACACTGCTCTGTGCCACCACTGGATCACCTCAGTGTGTTCTGGTCTAGATTTCTATCCTTGGCTCCAGATGGGACTTGACGGTGGGGTGTGGATGGAGCACCGAGTCCATTTCTGGCATGGGATAATCAAATCAGGGACTTAGTTATGTTTCTGTTGATGTGAAGAGACACAGTGACCAAGGCAACTTATAGAAGAAAGAATTTATTGGAGGCCTATAGTTCCAGAGGGTGAGCCCATGGCCATCATGGCAGGGAAAATGGCAGCAGGCAGGCATGGCGCTGGAGCAGTAGCTGAGAACTTACATCTTATCCACAAGCAGGAGGCAGAGAGAGCTAACCGGGAATGATGTGGGCTTTTGAAACCTCAAAGCTTATTCCCAGTAATTCCTCCTCAAAGGCCACACCATTTAATCTTTCCCAAGTAGTTTCACTAACTGTGGACCACGTATTCAAACAAAACGTATGAGCCAATGGGAGCTGTCCTCATTCACACCACTACAAAGATAAATGATTTTTTTTTTTCAACTATAACGTGCACATATGGACCTGGAGCAATGGTTCAGTGGTAAAAAGTACTGGTTGCTCTTCCTGGGTTCAATCCCCAGCACCCACCCGGCAGCTCCCAACCATAACTCCAGTCTCAGGAGATCTGACGCCCTCTTATGGCCTCCAGGGGTACCACATGCATATGGTGCCTAGACATATATGCAGCCACCCAGCCACCCATAAAATAAAATAAAAAATTAAAAGCACACACATATTATACCTAATTCCCTCTCTGTCTCTGTCTCTCTCCCTCTCCCTCCCTTCCCCCCGACCCCTACATTTTAATGGTATCTTCCTGCACTGCTTGAGAACTAACACAATTATAGGATCTCATTATTTGCCACAGGCAAACATATGCTACTGTGTGTGTGTATGCAACTCTGACATATTTACTGTCTCAGAGCGTGAGAAGTTTACCACCTAAAATAAACTATGACAATTTAAAGGTATACGATTGGGTAATAAGCTCAGAATGGTGGATCTCAGGGCATCGGGGAACCTGATGGCTCTGGCCGGGAGTAGTCACCTCTCCAATGTGCTGGAAAACAGCTCTTAGGAACCTAGAAGCTGTGCGTGGACACCCAGGGTGCGGCGATCTGCCATCACATTTGAGTGAGAGGGTGTCAGATATCCAGCTAAAGTGGGGAACACCCTGGCAGGTTGGTACAAGATGGTCACTGTATGAAGACTGGATGGCAAAGAGGGACAAGTCTCTACTCTCATGGATCAGGCACGGCTTCACCAGATTGCCATCTAGGAGGAAAGCAGCTCTCCCGCTCACTGGCTGTCCACTTTTGATGACCAGAGGAAAGCAGATCTCTGAATGACCATTATGGTTGGCACCAGAATCAAGTATCTAAACTTAGACCAATCACCTCTGCCATGGAGGCAGGACCTATAAAAAGATGGTGGCCCTCCTGTGTACCAGATCATCTGATGGGAAGAGACATGGTGGGGGGGTGGGGGGTGGGTGGAATAATGTAGACAGCAACACCAAGTCGTGATACTTTGCCTCTCAGAAACCCGCAGTGCCTTACTGACTACTCAGTTTAGCTGTCGTGGGCCAATTGATTCAACCGACCTCCATGACACCTTTGTTTCTCACCACAGACCCCCACCACACTTCATTCTCTCCTCCCACAGGAAAATGCACTTGCCCTGCCCAGTTGGCCCTGTAGTCTTCTGTTTCTGATCATCCACTCCCACCGTTTCCACCACTCAAGATCCTCTTTGCCATCTTTGCCCATTTACCACTTAAACTACCATCCTTCAGGATTCAGGACACACACTCCTTTGTTTGGGGAAGATGCCTCCCTCCATCAGAAAGTCATACCCTGGTCTGTGGCTGGACCCCACCAGAGTTCCTCAAAGATACCTGAGTCAGGATGAGACAACCTCATCCATGTGGACCAGTCATTGGTGCAGGTTGGCTCAGGAGGGCACTGGGATGCTCATGGGATGTCTCTGTTCAGCTGAGGGTCCTTTCCACAGAGGATTGGCTGTAGGTAGAACTTCCAGCAGTAAAGCTTAGGCTGTCGAGGGGGGAGGAGGTAGGGAGAAAGAATAAGATGGTCTGCCTGAAAGGAAGACTTAGCACCTCAGAGGTCTCCATTATGCTCTGGAGCCACGGCAATTCTGATGAAACTTCTCAGTCCCTCCAGAGGTTAACTTGGGGTGAGCAGAAATGGTGAAGTTCAGTGAGGAACAGGGATAGAAGAAAGCCATGGAGTGGGAGAGTGAGAGAGCCAGTCTCAGAAGGAACTGCCTGAGAGACAATGCTTGATGCAGAAGAGAAACTTCTGCAATGGACAGGAAGTGAGTACCATTCATTCCCGATGCCGAGTCAACAGTTAACCATGGACTCTCACCGTGAGTCAGGGTGTTCTAGACGCCACGAGAGAAGTGAGGGTGAGGCTGGGCAGCGAGGGAGGGAACATCTGCTTCAGGTCAGCTGGTTCTTGAAGTGACACTGTTATGAGATCTGAATGAAGTGACTAGTCGCCAAGAAGTGGGGAGAGACTCCAGCTTGGGGAAGGGCCAGTGCCCAGGCCTGGCCTTAGGTCAGGCAGGCAGGTGAAGGGGCCAAGGGGCGGAGCTCGTGCAGCTGTGGTCTGATTAGGAAGCTGTTGAAAAGGGGGTACCCAGAGCAGAGACAGAAGAGCAGTTGGTGTTTTAAGGTTGCTGACTGGCTGTGGAACGGAGAACAGACGGCAAAAGACGAAGAAGGTTAGTAACGGGATGGAATGGGCTTGATGGGGGGTGGGGGGCGAGCAGTGAGGGCTGGAAGACGTCGTCACCGGACTCAGGATATTCCTCAAAAGTGGAGTCCGCTTGCTGGTGTGAGGGTTGAGAGGACTCCAAGTCGTGGTTTCAGAAGAGGAGGCATGGAGTTGCCATATTCTGAGAGAAAAAGGCCATCTGAGTAACAGTTGGACTGTTGCAGGAATGTTTTGACTGTGCTGAGCCCGAGATGCTACTGGAGACAGGAGAAGAGATGTTGAGTAGGCGGATACAAAAAGGGTTTGGAGAGACTTATCTAGAGCTGTGGAGCCCGGCTGGGGTGAAGAGGTAGAACACTTGCCTTACACGTGCAGATCCCCAGCACTACAAGCAAACAAACAAGGGACTGCAATCGATTTTTTTTTTAAATGCAGACAAAAAGCAAACCGTCCAGAAGAAGGCTGGAGGGCATACTACTGTTTGAAGGTCAGGAAGAGAAGGATGGCAGCTAAGGTGAGGTTTGTGGGGACTTTGGAGTGTGCAGAAGCTGAGAGGGAGGGTATTGGAGGAAATAGAAAGGGTCAGCTACTCTATCATGTGCTATTTTGACGTCAGGTCAGGCAGAACTGACCTCAGAGCCTGGCGCTGTGGGGTTGTGGGTGACTGTGGTTTCTGTGGGTATGGGAAGTTGGAGCGGAGTAGTTCAGGGAAAGATGGGGAGGAAGTCCAGCCAGTGCATAGAAGCAGTTTTCTCACATGGAGTTTGAGTATAAAGGAAAGGGAGGCTTTTGCTCATCACTGAATCACAAGCATTGACTGAATCTGTAGGAAGTCATGGTACATCACCACTCACTTTCCCATTCCCGTTACTGATGGCTAGGGTGTTTCGACTTTTTGCTATTATTATTACCGTAGAATTGAACGTTTTGGTGTTAGAAAGCTGTGATGCTTTTCCTTACCTACCACAAATGCAAAATAACTTCTCAGATTTGCAAACTCATGCTTGTACTTTACAAGTCTGCTTTTTGTTTGCTAGTTTTTGTTTTTTTTTGTTTTTTTTTTTTAACTTTGAGACAGAGTCTCTCTATGTAGCTCTCTGGTTGTCCTAGAACTCACTATGTAGACCAGGCTGTCCTTGAAGTCACAGAGAACTGCCTGCCTCTGCCTCCTGTGTGCTGGGATTAAAGGTGTGTGCCACCACCACCAGGTTGGTTTTGTTTTGTTTTTTAAAGTATAAAATCTAATCTCCATGTTTCTCTGAGGTCAGTGTTGGTTTGTGGCACTAATAGAGAAATTCAGGAAGCACACTGTCTACACGGCCATTCAAAGGGAAGTGTACAGTGTGGGACACCAAGTTCAGTTGTTTAAGTTGCTCACTGCACAAGGCTCCCTGCATAGAGTCATAGTTATTTACAGAAAGGCATGCATCTTATTCAAACAAAGGTGCTATCTTCTTACCGGTTCTCAAGGCTGTATGCATTAAAGGGGGCCTTTCCTTTATCTAATCTCCAAGAGGGCGTGGTTTGTTTCAGTTTGCATGAAAGAGTAGAGGAGAATGATAGCTCTGATTGAACTCCTAGAACAGGACCTTAAACGACACTTCTTACATGACTTGGTCCTGGAAACCCGAGAATGGAGAAACAACAGATACACACACACAGAAGCTGGTACTGGGTGGACCGTGCTCACTCTAATGGAGGGTACCAACTCTGCCACACAGAGACTCAGCACAGGCACAAGGGGGATGGCTTAGCTCCCTGGGAGGTTTCCATAGTGAGCAGTCTTGGGTTGCAGTCTTTAGTGAGGGGGGAGCTGAAGTTGCTAACCTTACACGCTGGTCAATCATTTGTAAACACTCTACTTGGCCCAGAGAAAGGCTTCGTCGTGCTCATGGGTTTGAAGCATTGGGGTCCTTAACATTGCTGTGTGCATGTCAATAACACACATTCTCTCAGGACTTCATTCACTCCTCACACTTAAATAACCAAGAATATGCAAAATCATCAACATGTTTCAGTGCAGGTGCATAGTGTATTTATGTTTAGTGTTCCAAGGAATTTGGTTTTTTGGGAACATTAAGTTAGGCAAAAACATCAGAAAGAAATGATTTTTATCACCTCTAAATAACATAGTTTGGTATTCTGTACCCTCTCCCCAAATTTGATAAATAAGGAACGCTGTTCGGACCAAAAGATCATTGGGGGTCAGGGAGGGATAGCCCCTGTAAGCTTTGTGTAGAGCTTTTTTGAGCATCAGATGAGAAGCTGGAAGTGCTTCTGTGCAGGAGATGGGCAGCCCGTACCCTTCAGCATCAGCTCTCATTCTTACTGAATCTCTACTAGTTTCCACATCTACAAGCCAGCAAAATGACAATTCCCAAAATAATCTTCTGTAGGGCCAAGAAAAGGATCCTGGCAATGATCTGCTTTGTTTGACAATGCTGGGGCTCACAGAGTGACATCTCCCTGAATATGGCATTTTCCCCCTGCTGCAGAATTTGATCAAAAGAAAATGAAAATGCCTTAAGAGCAAGCTCAGCCTTGCGGGGCTCTTCCTGGAATTTCCTCATCTGCACTGAGTAGATTGAAAAGGAACACAAGCATTTCCCTCTCCATCCTGAGCCTCCCTGTCTATCTGGGTCCAGTCTGTTGGAGAGTTTCCCCACTCCCAGACAGACTTTCCTAATAAGATACTGTTTGTTCCTTGGGCTCCCTCAAATTCCAGTGACTGTCTCTAGGACCAGTTGTTTGCCTGGTCATCATGCAGGCCCCTTAAATTTTTCTACAACTCTCCTTTCCCTCTCTACTACAGAAAAGGGCCAAAGAAGTTTCTGGATCACTTTGGACTTGTGGGTAATTACACTGTGTGACTGTTTTCTCCAATTTGTTTGTCTTGCCACTTCAGTCCAGTTGACCTTCAGAGAGTGATGGAAGCGTTTCTTTACCCCTACAGCAAGGCACGCCCCCAAGACCCCAGTGCTGAGCCATTTCTAAATGACAGGAATCACAGGGAAAGGTCACTATAGAAACTTACGGAGTCCATTCAAATTTCCACAGACAACAGCATTTAGGAAAAGGGATAATGAATGAAAACCCCCTTCTGTGCCTAAAAGATAAGGCTTGAGTTTGGGATCCCAAAATCCTGAAGCTCAGGCTGAATTCTTCCCACTAACCAACTAAAGTATTCTGGACAGCTCAGATAAAATTTCTCCTTCCTCTTTTCCTCCCTCCCTCCCTCTCTCCTTCCCTCCCCTTTCCCTCCCCCTCCTCCTCTCTCCCCTCTCCCTCTCCCTCTGTTCTTACCTTCTCTGACCCTCTTGCCTCCTCATCCTTTTCTTCTTCTTCCTCATGATTTTTGTGAACTTAACCTAAATTGTTCCTCTTCCTGGGAATAGTAATCAGAGTTTCCAGATATGGCAGCTCAATGCTGTTTTTTTTCCCCTTAATTTGCCTAGAAATGGACAAATAGAATGTTCTCAGAATTTTCAGTGAGAAATACTTTTTGATCTTAAAAACCTGCCATGAATTGACCCTCTCAGGAAAGAATTCCTGAAATGCAAGAAGGAAGGCAGTGGCCCCATGGCCGAGCCTGTCCCCATCTGCATGGAGCAGAGCCTCTTGCTAAATCTGTGAGATCTTTTGGAAAAGCCCTCAACTCCATAACTCCCTGGCCCTTTCAGGAAGACACAGTCCAGGGATGCAGTTTCCAGTGGATGTAGGACCTTAGGGCCCATAGAGGTTGATGCACACTACTGGCTATGGCTTCCTAGATGGCCCATAGATTTCTAGTCATTTTCACCCCTTACAGTCTTGCAGAAAGATCTAAATTTGATGTTGGTGCTGTCTCTAACAATTCAATGACCAGTGGATAAAGTAATCTAGAAATATTAATGGATCACTTATGCGCTTACTGCATATAAACCCTCCCTGTAGACACTGTATTTATTAAGGAGCTGGCTTTGCTACTCAGAACCATGGTTCCCAACCATGAAGTACTCCTCTGGACTGAGCACATTGATAGCATGATGCACACCATTCCATACCACCCCAGAATAGTACTGAGGACATAAACTTCTGGCCAATAACTGTTGCAGTGAATTTCCATAATTAAAATCCACTATAGGGACTGGAGAGACAGCTCTGTAGAGCAGAACACTTACCATGCAAGCATGAAGACATGAATTAGGGTCTCCAGAACCTAATAAAAGGTTCTCCACATAAAAGCCAGACAAGGTATCATGCGTCTGTAATCGCCAGTCTGCTCCGGTGAAATGGGAGGTAGAAACAGGAGAATCCTTGGAAACTTGAGGGCCAGGCAGCCTGGCGTATGTGGTGGGGAAGAAAAAGAGAACCTGATTCAGACAAGGTTGAGGACCAACAGCTAAGGTTGTCTTAACCTCTACATGTATACCCACACCCACATACAGGCACGCATAACACATTCACTTGCACACACACACACACACACACACACACACACACACAATGTATTTGCATTTTACTGTCAGGGAAAACTTCACTATTGACATCCATGTAATAGGGAAATTGCCCTTTTGAAATGACTGTGAGAGAACAGTAGCCATCCTTTTACATACCTTCGTGTGGCTGAAGGGCAGTGTCCTGTTGAGCTGGGCTTAGCCCAGCTCAGAGATTGCACTGTTATTTAGATTTGGGGCTTCTGTGGACGGTCGGCTCCTACATCCACTGGTAACTGCATCCCTGGACTGTGTCTTCCTGAAAGGGCCAGGGAGTTATGGAGTTCGGGGTGCTTTTCCAACAGATCTCACAGGTTAGATGAGATATATCTGAGAACTACAACAATAACTATGTTACAGTCACCAACCAAAATATGGAGGAAACCAGAGTTTTTTTTCTTTCATTGCCCCAGGCAAATGAGGCCCACAGCACCTCACAGAGTCAAAAGTGAGATCAGTCAAGGGTTAAAATGAATACTCCTGGGGCTCAAATAAGGACATTTCTATAGATAGAGGAGACATTGGAGAATAGTTGGATGTCAGAGACAGCACTTACTGAAGAAAGGAGTCCTTCACATCTGAGGGAACACAAGAAGTTAGCAGGTACGAATACTCAGGACAGAAATTGTCCTATTTTGTTCTGATGTGAGACCCGTTCTGGCCTCTGCTTGAAGCTGGAGTGTTCTGACTGCTCCATTATCCTCTGGTTTCCTCTTCTGAGAGCTGCATGCAGCTGGACCACAGGGAAGGAAGGCCCCAGAGGTGCTCATCCTCTCCCCTGCTTCTAGAATTGTGTGGACTGCAACCTAACTGTTTTTCTCTAAACAACAGTGCAAGCTCTCAGCTGGGCTAAGCCCAGCTCAACAGGACACTGCCCTTCAGCCACACGAAGGTATGTAAAAGGATGGCTACTGTTCTCCCACAGTCATTTCAAAGGGCAATTTCCCCGTTACATGGACGTCAATAGTGAAGCTTCCCCTGACAGTAAAATGCAAACCACTCAGCTGTTCGAGGCAGAGTTAAAATATTCCCCAAAGATAGCCCTTTCAGAGCAGGCAGGACCCCGCCGAGATCAATTTGTGCGCACATAACCACAGGACAAGACAGGTGTATTGCCACCAATTCATCGCCCTGAAAGGAGTACTTTACTATTCTGTTTCCTTCCACAATACTCTTTTGGCTACTCATTTTAATACGTGGCTGTGGGGAATAAAAGAATGTGAGGCAGAATCCAAGAGGGCACTGTGGGATTTCACTAGTTTTCTATCGAAGCATCTGGAACATCATTTCTTTTGCACTTGTATTTTGCTTGAGCAGAATATCTTGGTTTTCCAGCGGTAGCTGTAAGGTTTGTTAATCAAATGAATCCCAGTCTTAGCGGGGGACTCTGCTCAGCCTGTGACAGCTTGGCCTCTGGGGACAGTTTCTGCTCCTGCTAGCAAAGTCTCCCTCATAGTGTTATCCCCCCAACCACCACTTATTTAAAACTCCATACTTAACATTTTGTTTCTTTAGTCTTAATCCCGTGAGCTAACAGGTGTTCAAAAGGAATTGACACGTCTGCTGGCTTTCTGGGAACACTCGACTTCTCCTATCAACGTTCACTGCTGGTTTTAAACTTGACAGTTCGGGAACAAGCTGGAAAGCCAACGTTGTGGTTTATGCAAAGCCGCCTTGTGACTCCACCTGCTGCTACTGAACCTGTTTGTGAGTGTGAGTGCATGCACACGGGGTGGGCTGTAAAAATGTGTGGCTCTAAGTGCCTACGTATCTGTCCGTTTCTGTCTGTAAGAGCTTGTATCTGATGAGTGGGTTTAGGAGGGCATGTATTTATTTGCATATGTTTATGATTCTTCGTGTGTGCGTGCGTGTGTGTGTGTGTGTGTGTGTGTGTGTGTGTGTGTGTGTGTGACCAAAAGGGCTGATAGACGTGTGTGTGTGTGTGTGTAATGTTTCTGTGAATGTATATATCATTATAAGTGTATATACACTGGGTACAATAACTATGAATGTGTTTGAGATAGTACCAAGGTATGCACATATATGTAGCGGCCTGTGTAAGTACAAATTCGTGGGTTTGCATTTTTGAGAACTACATACACTGAGTGTATTTTTGTAGTTGTGAATGTGTATCTGTGTGCATAGGTGTGTGTTATTCGAGACTGTATGTTATACTCGTATGTGTATGACTGTGAACATTGGGTGAAAGGGTATTTGCTAATTTATGTTGTGAGTGCACACTCAGCTTGTGCGCGTGTGCCTATTGTATTTGTGTGCATGTGTGCTTTTGTGTATGAATATGAACGTTGTGTGTTTGGGTGCGGGTCTGGTCTCTTCAGTATGCGTTTGCCTGTGTGTATGTGGGGACACATTTGCGCGAGTTTCTGCTGTGAGCGGCTGGGTGTCACCACGCTCCTGCCCCTCCTGGGCGATCTGCCCCATCGGGGGTTGGCCTGGGCAGAGGCGGAGGCCAGGGTCCTGGCAGGCGAGTGAAGGATGCGCGCTGGGGAGAGCAGGCAGCGCCTCCGCGGCCGCCACCGCGCCGACTTTACCCTTTAAATCGGTCTCCAAGCCGATTACAGCTGATCTCCCACGTGACGTTTTACCTTCTGTCTCCCCGGAGCGCGTTGCCCGAGGACAGTCCTCCGGCTGCCGCGCGCCTCACTGCGCAGCCCGCCGCTGGGGGCTCGGTTCCCGCAACTTCGGGTGGAGCGGCGCGGGTGCGGGTGCCCTCGGAGGGCCGCTCGGCACCGGGCTTCCGGGGATCGGGAGGCGTCGGGGACCCGAGAGGGCGCGGTCGGGGAGGAGACGATGCCCCAGCCTGGATCAGCGGCGCACTAGGTCTGGGCGGCGGGCCGGGTGCCCTGTGGCAGGCGGGCTGGGGTGCTTCCTCCCGGAGAGCACTCCGTGATGGCCCCTCAGCGGGGCTGAGGCTGCGACCCCAACACCCCTCGCGTCCTCGCCATGCAGAAAAGCGTGCGCTACAACGAGGGGCACGCCCTGTACCTGGCCTTCCTGGCGCGCAAGGAGGGCACCAAGCGCGGTTTCCTGAGCAAGAAGGCGGCCGAGGCGAGCCGCTGGCACGAGAAGTGGTTCGCTCTCTACCAGAATGTGCTCTTTTACTTCGAGGGCGAGCAGAGCGGCCGCCCGGCGGGCATGTACCTCCTGGAGGGCTGCAGCTGCGAACGGACGCCCGCACCACCCAGGACCAGCGCGGGACCCGCAGGCGCCCGGGACGCGCTGGACAAGCAGGTACCACGCACCCTCCTTTCCCTGGCTCCCAGCCCCAGGCGACTCTCTCCGCTTTACTGTGGTGCTGCGTGGACAGCGCAGGGGCAGTGCCCTGAGACCCCAGGGCAAGCATGTCCCCGTGAGCGAGCAGATTCCCCTATCTCCACTCCTTGACCCCGCCGCCTAGGAATCAGCTGGGTTAGGGACCAGGCTGGTTTTGTTTTTGTTTTTCACAATCCTCTTAGAGCTTCGGGTTCTTTCAGTTTCTTCGCTAACCGCTCCATGCTGCTCTAGATCACATTCAGAAAGATGTGTGGCTGTGACGACGTGTCTTGACACCTGTTGCATTTAGATTGGCGAGACCGAACTAGCTTATTTGCAAAGTTTGGTTTCTTTCTTTAAAAAAAAAAAAAAAAAAAAAACAAAAAACAAAAAACAAAAAACAAAAAACCTCGTTTGGGACAGACAGAGTTCTTGACCTGCAAGTGATGGCTCACTGGTGGTGCTGGGAACCAATCAGGCCATCAAGAGAGGCGCTTCTGTTGGTCCTTGTCAATCATGCTTCGCAGTTTAGGTCACTTTCCCTTGCGAACATTTGACCACTGAGGTCAGTTATGAAGACACATGTGTGTACCTGTCTCCCGACGCTTAGTATTTGTCCCTGAGTTCTTGCTATGTTTAAAAAACGTGGGCATTTTTAAAAAGAACGCTCTGTACTTTAAATGCGACCTTTTAGTCGTATCGTAGGTCGCAATTTTAATGGGTTTTGTTGTATGCTCAAGGCGTGGGGGAGGTACTAGGTTAACCTCTGAATCCTCATTCCTGCAAATAAGAAAAATATTGATTCCAAATGCCATTCATTTATTAAGGATTTTACTCAGCCAGAATGTTCTCCATTTGCTTCTATATCCCCTACCTTGGAAGAAGGAGAAGTTGTGTATGGGGTGGGGGGGGGGGGGGGGGCTGATTGCCTTTGTTGTTGCAGAAAATTTTTCTAGGCTGAATTTTCCGTGCACGTTAGACCAGATTGAATCTACTGCAAAGCCCCGAGGCTGCGGCAGACATCGGAGTGGTGCCTCGGATGGCCGCCCAGTTTTTCTGCTTTCTTAAAACAAAACTTAGAACTCAGGGCTCTGGGTTGAAATGACACCAGGCACAAGATTGATTTTTATTTTCACTGTAAATCATTAACTTGGGTAAATGATAAGTGATTAAACACATTAGAAGAGCTAGGAATTCGAAATGAAAAGGATGCCCTTGACTTTTGAAGGCGCTTTCAGCCATTTGAGAAACTAGTTTCTAAGTTGGCAGATACAGGTTTTAGAAATGGGGAAAATCCAAGTTGTGCAGTTTGGAATCTAAGAAGAGTTTTGAGGAAACCGATTTTTTTTTAAAGACTGTGTGTGTGCGTGTGCGTGTGCGTGCGTGTGTGTGTGTGTGTGTGTGTGTGTGTGTGTATTTGAATAGTAAGTGTTAGAAGACCCACAAGAATCTCCCCAAATGGATTTTAAGTGCTATTATGTCTGAAATAAAAGAGGATACTTTAAAACAGTTTGAACACACATCACTGACTTGACTCCAAATCATTTGATCCCTTTGTATTTATACTTAAGTTCACAAGTCACCACTTCTTGGTTACTCAGCAGCGGAGTTCAGAAAACTCTTAAAGCTTTTGTAGCTCAAACCCGCTAACATTGTATGTAAAGCGTGGTTTCTGTGCTGGAAAAGGTCTGAAGTTCATCTTCAGGACGGTTGTCTTTAAGCCGGACTCTAACAGAGAACTGAAAGGCCTGAGTAGTTGCAGTTCTAGACAGGTCATCATATGCAAGATTTTTCTCTTTACCATCACATGAGTTATGAGTGCAAATTTGGGAGGTTGAGAATTGGGACCTTTGGGGTTTGTAGATAAAACTGAGATGTGACGATGCAAGCATTCCAGAAAGGATTTGAAGATGGTCTTGGAGAATTTTGACATTTTGCTGTAAGTTAGGAACACTGTTTGACTCTGGTTAGCTTAAGTGAGCAATGCTTTTCTGGAACACTGCTACCTAGAGGTGACTGAAGAATTAAGAAGAGACACTATGGGATAAGAGAAAAGGAGAAACCTCCCATCTGAGTGTCTAGTATGTGCAACTGGGAATAAGAAACAAGGAGAAACATCCCATCTAAGGGTATGGTATGTGCAGCTGACCTCCCTCCAGCTAATTCTGTCCCTTCCCAATGCTGTTGATCATCTGTTTCTAAGGCTATAAAAACAGTGCAACATTTTTGCCATGTAGAGGAAGTGAACAGCAAATACACAGTAATCAACATTGCATTTGAAAAGCTAAGGACGAAGATGATCGAAATGGGCATTCTGAGACTCAGGTCAGCAGCCACACAAACCTATCAGGAACGCTCTCTGCTGAGCCAGCCGCATGGCTGTCCTCACTCACAGAGGTGGAATCCGTGTCTTTGGTTGGTTGATACAGCAGTGTTCCCATTCTTGCTGTAAACCACCTCTAATTGTTGAGTTCTCTTTCTTTTTCAAATCACTTTAAACTTCTAGTTAAGTGTCTTTATAGCTAAGCCATAAGAAGAAATGCCCTTTGGTTTTCGTTATCCAAATAATATTTCAAATTAAGTGCATTGGCAGAAAAAAAAAGAGAGAAAAGAAAAAATTCAGAAAATGGACCAAAACATAAACCTTGAATTTTTCTTTTATTTTTGTCAATAAGCTCATTTTCCAAACATGTCCAGGCTGAAGGAATATTTGTGCTGCTCCGTTGAGTTCATGGTGTTCCAGGATTTTTCTCTGGTATGTTCCTGGGATATTGCTAGACTGTCTTACCAGCATGCCCACAGTGGCTATTTCTTTAGAACAGTAAAGATGATATAATCGAATGAATTTGTTTAAAAATGCTTACAGTGATTCATTGCCTTCAAAAGAATGTTTCTTTTTTCAAATATGTATCTGGTTGTACTTCGTCCTCAGTAAGCCCCATTCAGGGCAAGTGAGAAACTCCCCTCTTTAGCGAGCGCTTTCCGTGCGCTCCGCTCTGACGTGGGACCGTCCACCATCTTGGCTAACTCGGCATTCTCTTCAGCTCCTGGAGACGTCCTCCTCTTCGTCCGTCTCTTTACTTTCTTTTTAACCTGTGCTAACTCAGGCTTCTAGAGAGCTAAAGTCCACCTCCAGAGAAGAAGACTTAACCATGCTGAAGAGTGCTTTGCTGGGGAGGCTGTATTTAAATCCACTGAGCTCAAATTAAAAAACAAACAAACCAAGACAAAAATCTGCATGAGCTAGGAGTTGGGGGTATAATCTGTGAATCACTGGTTCATTCTTATTTAAAAACTAGTCAAATGATTTTTGCTGAGTCTTGAGAAACACAACCACAGGCCATCACACGCTCACAGAAAAGTGACATTTTATGTGACATTTTTATGTGACATTCCTTCACTTCAGTGGAGAGAGCTTTGTGAGTGTTTGCACTTAGGGTCAGAGTACACAGCCCAGCTACTCTGGTCTACTTAAGCAGCCATATGCATCTTGCCTGAAGCAGGACAGATGTATAGTAGCGAGACTGTCTTTCTTCTTCGTCATCTGCCCTTGTATTCAGCCTAGTTTCCCTTTCTTGGAGCAGGGTGGGTGGGGGATGGGTATCCTTGGCCCTAGAGGCATAAAGAATTATACATGCTTGTCATATTTGTGCTGATTTAATCTTAAAGGGATTACAGGTTCTGGGATAGCTCTGTCACCTCATTACTAGACAGACATTTTAGCCTTCCTAACTTGACCACAAGGCAGGGATTTCTTAGCATTTTATTGAATTAGGTAGAAGTGTGTGCAAACTCTGAACTATTTGTAGAGTACAGAGACTATGGAGGGAGATTTTCATTCTAGATCATGGTATTGAACAGAGGTATAACAGCCAACTTCATATTTTCTTTTCCATTTTTGCTTACTGAACACAAACAAAGGGAAAATGCAAAAAAGGAGTTTGCTAACTCATAAAATGTTCAAAAATATAAGCAGGGGACAGGGATGATTTCTTACTTGAACTTTTAAAATATTTTTTCATTAAAGTTAAATAAAAAAAAGGAACTTGTAGATTCCCAAAAGTTAGTTATTTAATTCTGGCTATTTTAGTATTTAGATTATTGTGATTAGTGTTGAGGATATAACACAGGAAAACTCATCTTTGGGATGTTAGCTGTGTGTAAAGTGCCTTTGTCCTGGAGCTCCATTGGCCTGTGGGTTTTAATCAGTGATGTATTCACACCATGGAAAGGTGGAAAGGAAGCATTTGTAGTGCGACAGTGTTTTCTCTTTATATTTGGTTCCAAGAGATGAAGTTAATAAGGACTGTGTTGTCTGACTAATGCAGACTGTATTTTCCAGTAGATTTTTGTCCCTCTTGAACAAAACTGCTTAGATATTCATATTATAGTAAATATAATTTTAAATGTTATAGAATAGAAAAAGTTAGTTTTTAAAAGACATTTTGTGATGAAATAAATCGGATTATCAAGTTGTATTTACTCAGGTCTTAAATCCTAATTTTCACAATTTTATGCCTGTTTATTTCTCCTTTAAGAAAGGGATGTATACACGTTTATATTTGTTTCTGTTAACTATTGAATATTAATTGTTTGTTATACATGTATATGTATATTTTCATTTGTACCAGTGACACTTAAAGATGTGAATTAGAGAACCAGCCTATAATCCCAGCACTTGGGAGACTGAGGCAGGAGGATTGCAGTGAGCTCAAAGCTAGCCTTGATTATAGAGTGAGCCTCTGTTTCAAAAAGTTAAAAATATGAGAGTTACAGATCCACTCTGCCTGAGTGTGGGAAGCGTTATTTTCTATGTCGTAAGTGAAAATTACAGAAGAAACTCTTCTCTGAAACTAAGTTACCTATACTCAAGCCTGTAAATAGCAGTGCATTGCATTATGACCTTTCCATCAGCGATGGGCTGCCTCTGTGGCATGGCTATGTCCAGAGCCTTGGTGTGTGGTGGACCACAGCTCTTGGTTCCAGTGAGCACACTGGGCAGTGTTCACACAATGACAAAATCTCCTCATGACTCATTTCTCAGAATGTACCCCTGGTTTGATGTGGTGTAGGACGGGAGAGTGAAATCACAGCCAGTATTTAAGTGAAAGCCGAGACAGTGTAAATAGGAACATGGTACTGTGTGGAATGTTTGCCTGTTTGAACACTTGGCTCTTGATTAAACATGGCATTCTTTCAGATCAGTTGTTACATTTTTCACTGGTGTAAGTTATGAATTTTAGCTGATTGAGAAATTAAAAATACATCAGTTGGTTTCACCATTTTCCCCAGGAATTAAAATACAATTGCATGCATATTTAGGAACAACGTAGTGTGTAGTGTGCTCTCCCTTGTTCCACAGAGAACATTGGTGCCACAGGTGGGTCAGAGATGCAGACAGATCTTGATCATAGGATTTTGCTTTTTACTAGAAAACGCATGAGCCAATGAAAAATAAAGACTCAAACCATTTTCCTTAAACCTCACAATGGCTTCAAAATGCTCCAGATATACTTTTAGGGAAAAGACAGAAAAAAATTTATCACATTTGAGTTGATTGTCTCTCTACAACTTGTTTCTTTTTGAACTCTGATGGGAGACAGGATGCAGAAGTTTGGGAGATCTACCGAGAACAGTTACAGCATCAGGGCGGGCCAATGAGAGGCAGACTTCTTGATGACTTGGGAAGACACAACTAAGATGATGCAAGACAAGCTATCTTTAAAAATGAATGTGTGGAGCCCCGCAGCATCCTTTTACTTACGAATGTGGGCCAGGCTTACAAAGGGGCCTTGCCAAGACTGAGGGTCAGTACAGAGGGAGGGACTCTGGGTACTGGTACTTTGTATGGCTACTGGGTTCCGGCAATGCTTTATTTGGTTAGGGTGATTAGTTTAGACAATGCCTGATTCATTTCCTGAACTGTAGCTGAGACCGTGCCGTTTGGGTGACTAATGTAAACAATGGGGCTAGCCTCCCCACCCCTATCAGAGCAGCTGTTTAAAAGCCACAAGCTCTCTTTTGGCTAGCAGTGTGGGAACTGGAAGGTATAGCTTGATCTAAGGCTCATTTTATGGTGTTATAACTCAGTACAGAAGTCAGATGAGACCATGTCAGTGATGCACAGGAGTCAAGAGGGGACTTTTATGGGTTAAAAAAAAAAACCTTGTAAGAATGTCAATAAGGATGTCACCAGGTGAGGGGGAGGAATTGGGTATGGGTCACTTCAAGGGTAAAACAGCGTGGGTTTAGATCTTGGCTCTGCTGCATACAACACCTATGATCTTGAGCCATCTCTCTGAGCTTAGAATGCCAAGATGGGCTGAGAAAGTGCCTAGGAGAAGGGGTTTATGAGTAACCCCATCATGGGCTTCATGGGTAGTCAAGTTCACCCAAGCTTTTAACATAGAGCCAAACAGCAAATTTTTCAGCTGCTGCCTCATCCCTTGCTTCGATTTTTTTTTTGTTTTTCTTTTTGTTTTTATTACTAGAATCATTTGGGAGAGGTTTTCCTCCCTTCTTAAGGAAAAAAAAAATGACATGCATAGAATACAAGAGTTCATGAACCACCATCATTTAGCTTAGACAATCTTTCATATGTTTTTTGTTGTGTTTCTCTCCTGTGTGTGTGTGTGTGTGTGTGTGTGTGGTGGGGGGCAGGGGTAGGGGAGTTTATTTTAAAGACAATCTCATTGCACTGTTTCACTTGCACGTAGAAAAGTGTTTCCTCTTTGGTTTAGTTCTTGTTTGCCACTGGAGACTGCGGTAGACGTAGTTCTAAAAAGACCTGTCTTGGAAGTAGCTGATGATTCACTCTGTGACAATGAGTATCATTTTAATGGCAGGCATCTTTCTGTTTCTTTGATGCTATAATAAAGGAGAAACGGAAGACAGTTGTTATGAAGATGTAAAAGTGATGGAAATAGCTTTTAGATGAACCCCAACCAATTTCACATGGAGAAATAGAAAGTTTGCACTCAGTCGTTGACCCGTGAGCGTGGCATGAAGGGATGGCCACGACTGGCCCCTGTATAAGGGAACATTTACATTACCAACTGCTCTTTCATTGGAGGATTTTCCCTTGACTAAGGTGCATTTACCAAGTGCCTCTGGTTTTACACCCATCTTACTTAGAATCAAGCACAAATGTTGCCACCAATGCATCTCCACATCCACTTCTTTGTAGTTTTACAACACCAAGGGCACCACCTGTCAGCCAGTGTTTCCTCTGTCTTTCAGAATCATCGCCCAAGAGTTGATACTATTTTAAGGTAGCCGTTAAGACCTCATTAATCACGTGTGAGAACTGCCGGTCTTTTCTAGGGTTAATAGGGTTCTGTCCCATGGCTGATTGCTTTATGCTTTTTTGATTGCAAGGGAGAAATGTGAACTCAAGTTGTCCTAAATAATGGTCATATATGAGTGCGAGGAACAGTGCAAATACCATAAGGTCACACAAGACAGAGGACCTCTCTGTCTGTATGAGGACCTAGCTATTCTGTGAATAATGTTCTTAGCCGATCACTTTACAGTGTGTTGCCATTAACTTCTAGTTACCATACCCATAAGTTTTACCAACTCAGTATTTTGGTATTCTAAAACAAACTCTCATATAATAGCTCAGGCTGGCCTGAAATTTACTAAGTAGCCCAGGCAAGTCTTGGACTCCAAGAAATCCCTGTGCCTTAGGCTCCCACACCTGTGCTGGGATCACCAGTGTGAGTGAGCATGCCCAACATTGTGGTCTTTGTGCAATGCTTGAATTCTCACTGTGGCATCTCTCATCCGCTCCCGAATTCAGGCTTTGATTCTGCTGCAAACGAATCTGACCGTCTCACTTCATATTTGGTTTCAAACAAAAATCACAGGTTTCTCACTGGTCTGTGAGTTAATTGTAAAACAGCAAGGCGATAGCCCAGGGAATTTCATAGAAAATTTAGTGTGTGTGACGTTCATCATTATTGATGTATAGGGTGCATTCATTAAGCTAGTTAATACTATGTTGTGAATGCTAATATTATGCAGCATGAAAAGCCACGGTGTCTCCCTTCAGTAACAATTTTGCATCCTCACGTTATCACCAAGATCTCTGTAATAATACAATTCGCTTTCTCTTCTCTTGTTCTGCTCCCTGAACTGCTTGGGTTCATGTTCATAATTACTCATTACTTTCTAATATTTTAACAATTATTTAAATGTTCTTTTACTAATAAATTTAAACCAAACCCAGTTTTCAAAATCTACCTGACACAGAGAAAATGCATAAACCTAAGTGAGCTACTTTTTGAATTTTCACAAGATAGATGAATTTTTGTGACTAAGACTCAGGCCAAGTGACTGACATGATCAGCCCTCCAGAAACCAACTTCCTGCCAGTGCATCTTTATTGCCCACCATGGAAGCCACCACAGAAGCCACCACGGAAGCCACCAACCTTCCTCACCACAGTATTGATTGCTGTTGCTTGCTTTTGAGTTTCACATTCTCACACTCACGCCGCAGGGTTCTGCGGCAGGCTTCTTTCCCCAAGCATCTTCCTGGACAGATCCCACCATGTTTCTGGATGCATCAGTTTTCTCCCTACTCTGCACGCCACTGGGTGTGTGACCAACAGCTTCTTTATCCATCCTGCTGTAAATGAGCACGGGGGATGCTCCCGAGTTGGAGCTATTATGAGTAATGCTATGCAAACCCATATGCAGGTTTTTGAAACATGTACATGTATGTGTGCATTTCTGTTGGGTAGACATGCACAGGAATAAAAGTGTTGGCTTATAGAGCATATGAATGTTTAGCTTCAGTATTACTGTTTAACTTCCAAAACAGCTGTTTCTATTGCTATGGGCCAACCAGCTGTACACAGGTTTATATACCTTCTGTGGCCTTTGGTCTCAATCTGTCACTGGGTAAACATATAGTAATGTCTTATTTTCATTAAATTTACCTGATAAATAATGAGACTGAAGCTGGCACAGTGGCTTGTGCTTGTACTCGCAACACACTGAGGCAGGATCCCCATGTTTGAGCCAGTGTGGGTTATGTGGAGAGGCACTGTCCCCAAAAACAACAAGGTTGAGAATCCTTTAGATGCTTACTGCCTGCTCAGTCTTTACTCAGTTTTTATTGAGTTGATTTGTAAGTATCTAACTATCTGCTAAGCTATCTGATCTGCCATTTCTATGCACGACAATGTTGACTATCAGAAACACACATTGTTTATCCTATCATCTATGAAGATATGAATTCACTGTCAGCTAGGTGTATGAAAACAGTCTCTCCTTCTATGTCTTAGCTTTCTATTCTCTCAATGGTATCTTTAGGTGAACAAAAGTTATAAACTTCAATGTAGTCCAAGTTCTGTGTATTTTTTTTAAGTGGCAGTTTGTCTGTCCATGATCTAAATTTAAGTGTAAGACCACATCTGGACTTGTCTTGAATAGAAGTTGCAAGACCTGGACCCTTCTCTGCTGCTGTATTGTGTCAAATTGTGGCCAAAGGCATCAGGTAAATCTCAGAAGACAATAATAAGTTAAGTGGCGTGTGCCTGTGGTGGTTGGAAGTTGCCACGATAGGGTCTTCCCCGTTTGTGGGAAGGGCCTGAGTGTGATTCTGCAAAATTCTAATGTCCTCTTGGGGTTGAAGGTGTTGCCTCCCTGGAAGATGGCTTGGTGCTCTTTCTCCACCTACACAAAACCAGGCCGTCCATCCCACCAACTCCAACTTCACCCTCTGCTCAGCCATCCTCTGTCTATGCCCGCCCTTCATGTGGAAGGGCCCACACAGGATGCTCAAAGGCAGTTTATGAAAGGGAGCCAGAATTAAGTTTTACAGCCCGAGGCCCCCTTTCACGATGCAGCCAGTCAGACTGGTGCTGCCGGAGAAAGGTAAAGCATGGGGTCTGGCCACGTGGAGGCAGAATCCTTGGTTTTCAGCCTGGGTCTATGCTGTGCTCTGCAGCATCCTAAAATCATTTTCTCCACCTCACTTGTTTTGATGGTTACCTAGCAAGCGGCCAGGAAGGGTGATTCCTTTCTATACTAAATCTGGTGGTCAAGCTGCTTTCCCAGTGGATGAGGAGAGGGGAATAAAATTACCCATCAGTCTGTTGCTGGGCACATAGCTTAGTTCATGGACCACAGGAGTAAGGTTGGAAACAGCTGACCAGTAACCCAAGGAACTATTGGCGGTGATGAGAGCACATTAGTGCCCAGAGGACTTTAAAGGTTCAGTGTCACATACCTCTCACAAGCAGGAGAGACCATGCTTCTTACGCTGTGGCCCATCCCTTTGCGAAACAGATGAGTGAGTGTTTGTTGGGAGTCCCAAGTGTACATGAATTGCTAGCCTTGGCTTCAGAAATGGTGAGACT
>CABHPH010154588.1:0-19707 GCA_902168325.1 Peromyscus nudipes | reverse complement strand
GGGGGGGGGCGGGCATCTATGTCCGTGCTCTAGGTAGTTCAGTTAGCAGCGTGATTTGTTTCCAGGTTTCTATCGCCAAGACGGGATCTCTATGGCGTGCCAGTCTGTCATTTTGCACGTGGAAGACTGAGCCATGATGCCACTGGCATAGTCTGGAAATGTGAGTTCCACCTCTAGCCTGCAGTAACCACAAAAATGTTGGCTGCTGACAGCTGACATACAAAACCCCAAAACCCCAGCAGGTAATACTGCTCTCAGCTAACCTGGACTACCAACCAGGCTTTGGGGGAATCAGACCCTGTGTCATGAGTCTTACTGAGCTTTGGGTAGTAGAGTGAGAGATTCAAGTCTCTACAGGCCACTTGTTACTCTTTTGTTTTGTTTGTGTTTTGCATCTGGGCCTTGCTACAGTTTTAGGCTGGATTTAGACTTGTGATCTTCCTGCCTCAGCCTCCCAATAGTTGGGGTTACAGACACTTGTTACCGTGCCCAGTCTCAGCCTCCCAATAGTTGGAGTCATAGACACTTGCTACAGTGCCCAGCTTACTACTTCAGACCAGGCACATCCCTGAATGTATACTTTCCACCCTCCCATCTTCTTACCCGAGCCTTCCAGTGGCCATCCTAAAACAGCAGTCTCAGCTCAGAGAGGCACAGGGTCCCCGTGGTCAGTTTTAAGAAGACACAGGGGCAAAGTTGCCTGTATGCCTGGTAATGTCGATTGAATGGTGGACATTGGGGACGAGAAACAGAAGTAATTTGAGGCCCCCGATGGTGTTATTTTCTTTCTGAGGGGATTTACTTTTGCTTCCTTGCAGGTATTAGTGTCAGGGCATTGTATTAATCCATTCTGGGACTGAGCTGGCCAGCCGGGTTTCAGGCTTTGTGAGGGCTTTACTCCCAGTTTGCCCCAGTTTCTGAAGTACAGCACCTCCATCGTCCTATCCAGAATCCAAGGGCATTTATGCAACTCTTCCTCCTTAGGCTCCTCTGTCCCCAAAGAGGGCGGCAGTGTTTGTGCTGCAGCCGCTGCTTTTGGCTCGGCTTCTCAACCTCTTGGCTCATCGTGTTTGTGTCCTGGAGAATACCGGGAGGGGAGAAACTTCCCAGACCCCAGACTCACCACTCCCCTACTTTGGGGCGTCTGTTCCTTACACATAGGCTGTCTTGTTAGCTCAGTGATACTTCCAAATACATGCTACATTTGTACTGTTTTCAGCTTGTAAATTATTGTCGGTGTGCAAGCAGGGGAGGGCTGTCTGCAATATGCTATTGGACATTATCACTGAGCAATCATTTCTTTTAAATTATTATTTAAAAACTTTTTATAAAGTGTACGTTTGATCATTTTATTTCCCCTTCCCAACTCCTCCTAGGACCTCCCCACCTCTCTCCCCACCTAATTTTATGCTCTTTCTCTCTCTCAGCACCACCCCTACAAAACCCAATCAAAACAAACAAAACAAAAAAACCACCAAACCAAAACACAAAGCGTACAAAATACACGGGATCTGTTTTTGTGTTGGTCAGCTACTCCTGGGCACGGGGCTTGACCTGGAGTTTGATAGCTGTGCCCAGTACCTCTCACTCCACTGGAGAAAACACATTTTCCCTTTCTCAGCAGATGTCAGTTCCAAACGGAGGTGAGACTTCGTGCCCACTTCACCCTCTCTGTGCAGGACTTTTGTGTGGTTTGAACCTGTGGAGGTCCTGTGCGTGCGTCACAGTCTCTGTAAGTGCCCGTGTCCATGACTCTTGTGTCTGGAAGACACGGTTTCCTTCATGTCACCCAGCACCTCTGACTCTGACAAGTCCTCGGTTTATGGTGGTCCAAACATGGGTGGAACTCCTTGTAGAAGGGTGGAGAAGTTATCTTATTTTTTTCTCCTTCTCAAAACAAACCTGTTTATTACTTACAGTTCAATAATTATAAACAAGAAGCCAAATAAAAACTGATCTTTATCCTTCTGACTCTGAGTATCTTTGAACCTTATATGTTTGCACAAAATAAAACAGAAAGATCATGCTGCAGTTACAATATCATCTTTTATAGGTATTTACCTTTACAATTTTCATGGGCCATGAGGTATATATTTTGAAGGTCCATGGTATAACCCTTATCTATTCCCCCCCACAATGAATTTATACTTTAAATAAAAAAGTTTTCTTATATCTGGATATCTGGAGAGCTGTCTGTTTGCCGCCTACATTAGTCAGTGAGCATTTAAGTTAAAACATTTATCTTTCTGTAGGTCTAAGCCAATCCTTTTCTTCTTAGGAAGTAAAATAAAGCAATAATTTGATTTAGAATACTAACCTCTCAGTTTTCAAGTGAACATTGTTTTGTATTACACTACATTCTAAGAATTAGTTAATTGGTTAATTAATTATGGGTATGTGTTCATGTGCATGTATATGAGGGTACATGTACATATGCCAACACCAGAGACTGATGTCAGGTAGTGTCTTGGTCAGGGTTCCTATTGCTGTGATGAAACACCGTGACCAAAGCTACTTGTTTATCATTGAAGGAAGTCAGGGCAGGAACTCAAACAGGGCAGGAACCTGGAGGCAGAAGCTGATGCAAGAGGCCATGGAGGGGTGCGGCTTACTGGCTTGCTCCTCTGATTTACTCAGTCTGCTCTCTTATAGAACCAGGACCACTAGCCCAGGAATGGCACCATCCACAATGGGCTGGGCCCTCCCCTATCAATCACCAATAAAGGAAATGTCCTACAGGTTTGCCTATAGCTCTATCTTATGGAGGTTTCCTCTTCTCCAATGACCCTAGCTTGTTCAAGTTGGCATAAAACCAGCCAGCACAGGTATCTTCCTCAATTGCTCTCCACCTTATTTTCTGAGACAGGTTCTCTTACTGAACCTGGAGCTGGACAATATGGCTAGCTTGGGTGGCCAGTGAGCTCCAGGGATCCACCAGTCTCTGCCCTTCCACTACTGGGATGATGGGTGCCCAGCTTTTTACCTGGGTGCTGGGAATCTAAGCTCAGGTCCTCTTGCTTGCCCAGCACGTGCTGTATCTGCTGGGCTACCTCCCTAGTCCAGCTACTGTTAACTTCATGCTAATGCAGCTTAACAACGATCCAAGCACTATAAATGTTACCTCCTTGAGTCTTTAGAGCTTTGAGATAATTGTCCCATTTACTTTGCAGATTAGGATGCTGAGCTCAGAGATCAGTTCAGTGATTCACCCAGGACAGACTTTTACTAAATAGCAAGCCTGATGTCTAGGACCCAGGCTTCTTCCAGTATTTGCTGAGCTGGAGAAATCTATGGTGTGGAGGAAAAGTTTTTGTCTCCAGTCTTATTCTTCGTAGTCTGAACAGGGCATGTTTGCAGTAAGAATAGAACATTGCTTAGTCTGTTCTGGCCCCTTTCATTAAACCCATTGTATAGGCTGCCGTTTCTGCCCTAGATTCCAAAAAGCACACCAGTCAAGCAAAGCTGTCTGTGGTCTTCTATTCAGCCTTAAGCTACTTCACAGACATCTACAATCTTTGTGCCAGGACAAGGCCCTGAGAGCTAGGGCACTGAGGGAATGGGGGCTGGCTGCCAGTCTCTGGGGAACCCCACTGTCTAGACTTGTAGTTCAGGCTTCCTTCATGGTGCTTGCCCAGCACCCTGAGGTGCTTGGCACCAAACATGCAGAAATCAGCACCCTCTGTCATCTCAGAAGGCTCTGAACAGAAGATTTCCTGTCTGTCTGTCTGTCTGTCTGTCTGTCTGTCTGTCTGTCTGTCTATCTATCTATCTATCCGTCCGTCCGTCCGTCCGTCTGTCCGTCCGTCCGTCCATCCATCCATCCATCCATCCATCCATCCATCTATCTATCTATCTATCTATCTATCTATCTATCTATCTATCTAATCTATCATTAACTATTTGTCTCTATCATCTATTATCTATCTAACATCTATCTGTCCATCATCTATCTATCTATCTATCTATCTATCTATCTATCTATCTATCTATCTATCTATCACTCATCTATGTATCATCTATCTATTTTCTGGACATCTTTACAGCTTTGTTGGGAATGTGTAATTGACAGTGAGCTTCTCATTAAGAAGTTGAAAGAAGAGGACTTATTCTTTCCATTCTTCTCTCATAGATTACAGGGAAGAGTACTTTTATGGACTGCAGTATCATTTACCTTAAAGGCCAGGCCAGTAAGGAGTTGATCTTGGTTGTTTGTATTCTTTCTAGTGTATAGACATTCCTGACTGTGATGAACATATTATATGTATTAAAGTAAGACTTAACTTTTTTTTTTTTTTTTTGAGACAGGGTTTCTCTGTGTAGCTTTGCGCCTTTCCTGGATCTCGCTTTGTAGACCAGGCTGGCCTCGAACTCACAAAGATCCGCCTGCCTCTGTCTCCCGAGTGCTGGGATTAAAGGCGTGCGCCACCACCACCCGGCTAAGACTTAACATTTTATTTAAACAAGTGGATAAATTGGTATTTGTGTTTCAAAAGTAGAATTTATTTTTCCTGAGAATGTCAACAGAGAAAATGATGTGCATCCACACAACGTCTATACTTTTCTTTCATTTGGGATGGAATACCGTCCTAACAGAACATTTTAAAAATCAATTTTTTTCATTTATAAAGCAGCATTTATTTGGGAAAACTTGAAAATCACAGAGAATTATGGAGGAAATAGTTAAATCTTCTGAAATTCCATTCTTTGGAAAAAACTATGTATTGAGTTATAGGAGTTTCCCTCAGAGGTGTTTTTCTGCATGTGTATATAATACGTAGAAATTTGAAAAGGGGTCATAATTTGAATTGTATTTTGTGCAGAAATTGTATACTGCTTTTTTCTCATATACAGATTTTATCCTGAACATTATATTGTGAGCATACAGTAAGGATCTCCTGAATACAGTTTGTGATGATGTTACAGCATAATTTCTACCATGCAGATATATAGTAAGCACTCGTCCATAGACAGACATTTAGTTTGCTTTCATACTGTAATATTTTGTCTTATTGTGTACAATACTTCAAGGAACATTCGGAGGACATTAGTGAGTAATTGGCGAGCTTGGTAGAGCAAACAAATGAACAAGGGAAAACGTGAGAAGTAAGGGTCTCCTGTTTATTCTTGGTTCTGGGGATGAAACCCAAGGCTGTCACTGCTGAGCACGCACTCCTTCGAGGAGCCCTGTCCCAGCTAGTCTCCTCCTTCACCATCTTCTCGAAGCTTAAGAGCTGTTGTTTTATTTAATATTTGCTTTCCTTGAATTCCATGATAGTTTCTATTTTGTTTGGTGGTTCAAACTCACAGCTTTGCCTGAGCAAATGCCACATCCTCCCAGCCTAACAAAGGCAGTTTTGGCAACTGATTGAATACCCAACATGAAACACATTTCTTTTAAAAGTTAGCATACAGGAATAGATATGGCCAGATATAACCATCTAATTCCTTTTGTTGATGTTTGTTAAGATTAGTTAAAGCACCCAACACTTACTTCCATTTGGATGCACAGGGTAGAAATGTCCAAAGTTACCATACTCCCAACAATACTTGTGTTTTAATATTTCAAGTTCTGTTTTAACCACTGTGTACATTTGATTGTTTTAGTAACTATGACCCTAAACGTTTCTACTAACTTCGGATGCACGTCATTATATCATCCTAGAAATGAATGTGCAGCTCTAGACAAGAGTTAGTTGGCATTTATTTGTTTTCAAGTAACTTTTCTACTTATGTGTTTGGCAGGACACACAGCAGAAGTATGCCTGTGTTGTGGTCTGGGCTACAAACTTTGACCTTTTCCCAAGTAAATCTAAAGACAGGGAATATCATGGCCACGTGAGAAAGAAGAAAACCCAATGTTTGGTGCTGCTGTGCTCTCTCTAAGAGCTGACGTGGAAAGATGGCAGACTTTCCTACCAGCCCACCCTGACCCACAGTTGCCTTTATCCCTTTCTGTAGCTCTTCTAGGCACAGATCTGCTCAGCGGAACTCAGGCACTGTGGCTGGTTCTTTATATAACGCCATTGTTTACTCACTTGGGAGTGCATTTTCCTTTTCTCAGATTTTCCCACTGTGGTTAAAGAGTGATAAACTTGACAGATGGGCTTTCTAGTTAGCCCATCCTTAAATTCGGTTATACCACCTTTGTGATTCTAGAAGAGCAGAACAATGGAAGTTGCCTGGGTCAGAAGGCTCAGACTTTCCTTCCCTCATGCTGGTAACAGGGCCCTGCCCCTTAGATTTGTGATCCTTTCCACCCAGGTCAGGGAATCCAGCCCCACCTGTGGTCCCCTTCACAGCTTTCCATGTGGCTGGTGATGGTGAAGGCGATCTTAGTCACAGGCAGGACTCTTAAAGGAATACCACCAAATTTCCTACGTTGCCCTTCCCCATCTCTATTTTAAAACTTACACGCCACTGTGAATTAGAATAAAGTTGCTTTCTAAAGTTGATGCTCAGACAAACTATTTTGTCTGGCAATGGTTCAGGGGCTTGTGTGGAGTGCAGGTGCGGGCTGTCTTCTCTACCTTTCTGGCAGAGCAGTGGGATTTTCCAGAGCTTCCCACCATTCTACTTGGGAGCCCATCTCCAAACTCCTTAGGGTCCAGGGAAGTGAGGACGTCACAGCAAAGTTCAGGCAAGTGTTTTCTAGACGCCTTGCGATTTTCTTGCCACACTTATCTAACAGTCCTTTTGTTTTGAAGCTGTGTATATGTTGACCCTGTTACCGTGGCCCAAATAAGCCAATACGAGTTACTTTCATAGTTGTTGTAGAGAAGTGAAAACCTTCCATTTTAGAGTTTAGACTTTTGCGGTTATTATTGTTAATCGTATTGGGTGTTTTATTGCTTAACTGATAGCACAATGTGAATTCTATTTTGAGGAGAGTGTTGCTTGAAACATTGACTCCTGTAGTCCTGTGAAAATGCTTTGGCATTCTCATGGTATGCTTTGGCATTTATAGTACCTACATCCCCTCCTAGCTTTAGGAACACATGCAGACCCATCCTTAGAATCTCAAATAGTGTTCTCAGCTAAACATGCGGCACCTCTGAGAGGAAAAGAGGCTCTCTTATGACAAGGGCTGTTGATTGTTGCTGCTGCTGCTGCTGCTGTGTGTCCATGTGCATGCATGTGCTTGCATTTACATATGTGCCCAAACACAGCAGCTTTTTAGTAACCAAAGCTGAGGTATTCCAGACATTTCCTTTTGCATATAAAAAGTGATTTTTTTTAAAAGCAAAGAGTCAATGTAGCTTCAGTGGGAAAAATAAAAGACACTCCATTTTCATTTACAGAAAATGTAAAGGGTAAAGTATATCATAAAAGGAAGTAGACCTTTGGCCATAGATTTCATCTCTAGCAGTGGAGTGCTACAGAGATGTGGCTCTTGCCCTAAAGTGATAAAGAAGGATAAGTATTGATGGAGTTTATCTGTCTTTGTAGGGTTAAAAGTGTATTTTCACCTCTGGTAGCTTTTAGGAAGTCTACTGTGCTCACAAACTGGGCCTACCTTCATGAGAACCTGGACCCTTCATTCCATTTTTTTTTTCACTTAGCAGATTCTGAGCATTTTTGAACATCATTGAGGTTTGTGCAAGAATTTCAAGGTCTCATCCCTGATGTCTGGTTGCCCCTGACGACAGAGGAGATAGATAATGTATTATAAGACATCCTCCAATGGCCCAGGAGCCTGAGTAAGGACTGTCCACATTCTAGGAGGGAAAGGCTTTTCTGCTTTGTGCTCACTGAGGGCTCCAGGAGTACCTGCAGTAATCCTTGATAGAGGAACCAAGTTCAACTCACAAGAGAAAGACAAGGCGAGGCTCAGTTTGCCTCACATGGGGCCACTTAAGTTCAACTTGAAAAATAATGTTTGGGTAAGACCAGTGGTGAGATACAGGTGGGGTAGAGCTTGGCTCCATCATTAGTAAGGATTATTGTAGGGAACATTTCCTGATATCAAACCAGGTACTACAAAGTTTGCAGGGTCTTAGAGTAGCGCCTCTGAAAGTGTGTCATATATTAAGGAATATCCACCTCTGTACTTCAGTGCTACTGGTTAGATATGACTGCTAAAAATATGGGGGAAGGAAGAGAGCTGGGATACACAAGTGAGTGGGTTTCTTTAATCACGGTATTCATCAGAATCTTGACTATTGAAATGTATTTTTTTTTTTTTTTTTGGTTTTTCGAGACAGGGTTTCTCTGTGTAGCTTTGCGCCTTTCCTGGAACTCGCTTTGGAGACCAGGCTGGCCTCGAAAAAATGTATTTTTTAACTGTCCCTGTCTTGGTGGTCCATTTCCAGAGCTGGGTCTGCCCTTTGGTGACAGGCGATGAGCAGTCACTGGGAACAACAGACACCAAGCGGGCATGGAGACATTTTGCTCCTGTTCCCCATGCTCCCTGGGCCTGACTCTTCATCCAGTGGTCTTGATCTGCTTCTGTCCTCAGTGGGTCCGTGGAGGTTTTTGCCATGGCATCTGCAGGGTGCTAGGTTTTGCAGTCTCCAGCAGAGTTACAGTTTCTGGCCACTTTCCTAAGTTGTGATAACTTGGGCTTCCAAGGAAAGAGTCGAGGACATTGGGATCCAGGTACAAGTGAGGACATCAGTCCTGCCTGTCCTTAAGACAGTCACTCTCCATCCTAGGTCTGTCTCTAGCTGGAAACCTGGGTACAAAGCAGTCCCTGGTGCAGTTACTCAGTGCCTCATCCACCCCATAAAAACAGTTCATTTAACTACTTAATAACATCATTAAGTTTTCTTTAGGGGCTATAGTCTAGAATATTTATCATTTTCCCCTTTACATAAAAAATTGCCAACCTCTGCCTTGTAAACGCCCTGTTCTTTGTAGTACTCATCAGCCAGCTATGAGCTTGTGCACTAAAAGCATGATTGGTCCAAAATGAGATGTTTCTATATATACTTGAGCATGCTGGAGTGAAGGTTGGTACAAGAAATAAATAAATAAGGACATAAGTAAGTAAGTAAGTAAATAAGATCTTGTGAGATCTTAGCAATTATCATGTTTGATTTCATGTTGGAAGAGAATTTGGACACATTAGTGGAAATAAGATACATTATTAAAGTTTATTTCGCCTGTCTCTCTTTTCTACCTGTGATTACATGTAAATTTAAAATTACACGTGTAGCTTGCCTTTGTGGTGTATATTCTATTTCTCTTGTCCAGTGCTGAACTGTAAGGCAGAATTCCAGTTCATTGCCCACTGAGTTTTCTTTTTCCAAGAAGCCTCCTAAATAAGTCTGGGTGTTTCTCTGGAGGCACAAGCTTGGCAATCATCACAGAATCTTAAGCATATTTTAGTTGGGAGTTGGTGTTTTGTTGATGGCTAAATTACAATTTAATAGTTGTAAACTTTTGTCTTTAAATAATGATGTTTTCCTTTGTGTTTGTCTTCTCAAGTATGAATATATTTGTTATCTATCTTATGTGTTATTTTATTTACGTGGGCAGCGCTGGGATCTTGCACAGTGTCTCACACACAGTGAGCGTGTGTTGAGCCACTGAGTTGATACTATTATCTGTTTTGTCTCAAACTAGCCATTCCTTTATTATTCTGCTGACAGGCATGTTTGAAAGAAATCATGAGCTACACATTTCCTGTAATGTAAAAGTCATGACTTCGATATACTGTGTTTAACTAGTAGCTCTAATTCTAGGATTCTACCCTAGGGAAACAATGGGATGAGTGTACCCAGAAGTACCTATGAGGATGCAGTATTGTACCAGTGCCTTTTGAAACGAACACTGGATACAACCTCAATGCCTGCGATAGTTTGGATGTCTACCCCCACCCACATTTCAAAGGCTTGGCTGCCTTCTTCTCCTCCTCCTCCTCTACTTTCTTATTCTTCCTCTTCTCCTTCTCCTCCTTCTTCTGGCTTGTGATATGAACAGATTTGACTTCCATATAGGTTCCCTGTCATTGTTACTCAGTGCCCCACCAGGGACACAACAACATCACATCCAGCCAACCCTTGGCTGGAATGCTAGAACTATAAACTTTTACCTTTATACATGAATTATCTCAAATGTTTGTGGTAATAAACTAATACAATGCCCAGTGCTAAAGGTTGGTTACTTCAAACATGAGATCTTTATCTAGTTATAGTGAAAATATAAATGGAAACAGAGGGTCACCAAAGGATATTTGTCTATCCATATTTAAGGAGAGATATATGTGTTTTTGCTTTTAGAAATTCCCTCAGAAACTACTTCTGACTGTTCATATTGACTATCTCTATTGAGTGGGAATTTTTTTTTTTGCTACTTTAATTGTCCATGCTTATTTCTACATCTAAGTTTCTATAATAGAATATATTTACATAACCAATTGAATGATTACTTAGCTGAGCACTCACCTACTCATGAAGCAGTTGCAAAAAATTTCACAATTCAAATGAGGATAATTTTGTGGCATGTAGATGCATAAAAAATAAATTTTATTGTGACATAATTTGGGGCTATTAGGTGAAGAGTATTTTCTACCAAGTAAGTCACACAGCGCACAGATCTCTTTTGGTGACTCAGAAGTCACAGCTAAGAAGTGAAGGTTTAATAGTTAAAAGGCACAGCTTTAATTTAAAAGCTGTGTGAACCCTACCCTGGGTTCTCCATCTCAGTACATCTGTGATGGCCAATGATTCTTCCATTAAGATAATTTCCTGAATTTTGGAGTTATTTTTAAGTGACCCAGTACAGGAAGGATGTGGAGGGGTGGGGTACTGTGGGAACTTTGGCCAGTTAATGGAAAAAATGTTTGAAAGTGACCTAAGGCCACAGAAAGTAGTGTGAAGTGTAGTCAGCTCAAAGCGGAGGTCCTTGTCGTGATGGGTAAACAGAGTCACGTGCTGACTCCAGCAGGTCTTTGGGTTTATTTATTTATTTTTTTGCCATTTTATTTATTCCATGCAAAGGATTTGCTTAACAGTTGAATGTTGAAAAGGTAAGAAAATTACTGTCATCCTAGCAGTTGGCAGATGAGCACCGGCCAGCAGGCTGAGGTCCACGATGAGCTTTACCTTTAATATGCACAACATCACACCGGATTTCATCCCAGGCTCTAGAATTGAAATGATATGTGATAATCCATCTAAGTTCCAGCCAAATGAATGAAAAGGTCAAGTATAAGTGTGTGTGCATGCACACGCAGGCACACAGGTGATAGGTCTTTTAGATTAGTAACACTTTCAGATTTCAATGTGGCCGTTGCAGCCACCCAGCCTGGCACTCACTCACCTCTGTATACCCACTTCTGCATCCGCACCTTCTGCAGCACAGAACTGTGGTGCGCTCGGCATCTGCGCTTCTGTTTGTCTTCTCCCGTCTTCCACCCCTCCCCCTTCCCTGATGATCATAATGTTGCCACCGTGCTTGTGTGTTGGTATCTTTATAACAAGCCGCACTGGAAGAAGGCAAGTAGGAAAGGCATGTTCAAACGCGCCTGATGCTTTGGGAGACACATGGAAACCCAGTATCACCAACCTGGGAGAATTCAAACCGTGGTGTCTAAGAGAAATCTGCTGGGGGCTGAGCATCCCTGATCTGAACATCCAAAGCTGAAACGTGAGCCTCACTTGACACCATAGACAGAAAACACCACACAAGAGGAAACGTAGCTTTACTGACAAAACAGTTTGAAACATTTTAGGAAATTCTCTGCAGGCTGTGTGCACAATGAATCTCGGGTTTTCGCTTGGGTTTCATCTGCGAAGTGACTCTTCGTACATACACTGATACTTCAAGACCCCCAAAGCTCTGAAATCTGGAGCAGTTCCGGTTTGACACTTGACTGGTCTTGGGACCTGAAAAAGCCTGCCCTTGTCTCTCACTCTCCACTCCTGAGTGCAAATCCACTTTGAATGAAAAAAAGAAAGAAAGAAAAAAGGAAGGACTTGACTGCTTCTAGTTCTGGTGGACGTGAAGTTTTTTGTTTTTTTTTTTTGGTTTTTCGAGACAGGGTTTCTCTGTGTAGCTTTGCGCCTTTCCTGGAACTCACTTGGTAGCCCAGGCTGGCCTCGAACTCACAGAGATCCGCCTGCCTCTGCCTCCCGAGTGCTGGGATTAAAGGCGTGCGCCACCATCGCCCGGCGGACGTGAAGTTTTATTGTAGTTATGAGGGAGAGAATAGCCAGGGGCATCTGGAAGGGTCCAGAGTGAACATGACCCTCGACTGGGCCATGTGAGGAGAGGGGAGAGGGAGTGGGGAAAGCCAGGAGAGTGCAGGGTAGACAAAAGGGTGGGTATCCAAAATGGCTGGGTTTTATAGGGAAGGGCATCCCAGCCTCTGGGCTGGAGAAGCTTGGGGTAGGGGGCAGGGTATGCCAGCCGGAAGGACCCTGAAACAGGTAGGGACCTAAGAATGCTGGGAGAACCAAGTGGCCAGGTCTGCTTCGGTATGTTAAACAGGCACCTCGGTTAGCCATTTGCCCTGGGTTTTGGACCTAACACTCTTCTTACTGCTTTAACTTCTAAGTGGCCTCTGTGCCTCCTTTCCTGCCCTTCCTCCGTATCTCCGTCACACTGCTTCCACGTTGGTTCCCTCGCAATCGTTTCCTGTTCAGTGTCTACTGTTGGCTCCTGGCAATGGCCACGTCCTTTGCCCTGTTTGCAGGACATTGGCACTTTCAGTGGTCAGGCCCATTTGCTACACTGTTCCCACGTCTGGGCCCCAGTAACACCATGCAGAACGGGGCATCATTCTCTACAAAATGCTTGACTGTTTTCTCTGATTAAAATGCTGCCCAGTTTCCCACAGCTGCCAAGAGTTTCCTTTTCTATCTGACAGTGACCTCTGGTCTCAGAGCGTGCCGTGTCCTTCCAGTGGCCCATGCCCGGTGCTTACCAACCAGCTCTTTGATTTACAGTGACCTCGTAATTGTCCTTTGCTTTAAGCTTATGCATTGTCCAGTCCTCATTGCTCAGCTACAAGAAATGGAAGCTCCCAATTGACACACTCTGGTCACGTGCCGTGCCCTGGCAGTAGGTTTGACTATCATTGGTATAAGAAGTCTTTGTAGATAGGAACCATGGCTCACCCTGGGCTGAGCATCAGATTTGGTGAGGCCTCTCAATAAAACATGTGAATGGAGTGAAGATCTTTACACTGCTGATTTAAAATTGTAAAGTGGACTAAGTCATTTGAATTTGAAACTCATAGACTCATTTTGTTATCAAAAAAAGACAGATTTTGGTAGCAAGTGGTGGTTGGTTTGTGATGACGTCATACACTTACTCTTCTAGTTCTGTTTTTTTGTTTGTTTGTTTTTTGTTTTTTTAGTTATTGTAAGCTGGGGAGGGCAGGTCAGGCAGGGAGAAAAATCCTTCACTGAGCTCTGAAAAGGCTGTACAAGAACAGGGACAAAAGGGAGCCAAGGAGACAGAAAGACAACCACTGTGAAACAACCCATTACAGCTTCATAGGAACTAAAATGTTTTGTGAAATACATTATATTTTCCAATTTCCAGCACCTGAGACTTTCACCTCTCTTTCTGTTTAAAAATCACGATGAAGTTTCACAGTGAAATTCTTTCCTCCCATTATTCTGCCACTCCAAGGAGTGTTTCCTTGAAAAGTTACCTCAGGGATCAGGCTGGAAAGATGGCTCAGTGGTTAAGAGCACCAACTACTTTTCCAAAGGACCTGGGTTCAATTCCCAGCACCCACATGGCAGCTCACAACTGTCTGTAACTCAAGTTCCAGGAGACCTGACACCCTCACACAGACATACATGGAGGCAAAACACTAATGTTCATAAAATAAAAGTAAATAAAATAAGAAATAGGAACTACCTTAGGGACCATCTCAATGACACTTCCTAGATTTCTGTCATCCGTCTCTTTATTTCAGTTATGTGACATTATATATTTTTTTACTTATACGTGTCTTCAAAAATCAATGTTTTATGTATATGTTTTGTTTATGTATTTTATGTTTGTTTATTCAATTAGCCTGTGAAGTCTTTGTGGCCAGAAGTCTTTGTGTCTTAGCTCTTCTTCTAGTTCCTGTTGTGTTCTCAGAAGCAGCCCAGACAGATTGGTAGGAAATGTTGGAGCCTTCCTGAATTAAGTCATTGCTAATTGTTGAGGTATATAGTCCGAGCTATGATGGCTTTTTGCACTATTTAGTAGCAACGGAAAGAGAAACAGATGGTGAGGCTTCAAGGGTGACTTTGGTACATACTAGCATTGAATCCTTTAGCGACAGTTTTTCTGGGGTGGATACGGAGATAACAAGTGTATTAGTTTGCTTTCCTGATTTTGTGTTAGAAAAGCATGCCCAGAAATAGCTCAAGGGAGGGAAGGGTTTCCTTGGCTTATGGGTTTCAGGCCATTAACTGAGGGGCGCAAAGGCAGGGACCTGGAGGCAGGAACTGAAGCAGAGACCACTGAGGAACGGACTTTCTTTTTTCATCTTGCTTTCTTACACAACCCAGGCCTACCTACCCAGGGATGGCACCGCCCACAGTGGGCTGGGCTCTCTTGCATCAATTAGCAGTTAAGAAAATGCCCACAGGCCAATCTGATGGAGGCAATTCCACAACTGAAGTTTCCCAGGTGATTCTACTTCATGTGATATGACAAAAACTGACCAGCACACTATGATCAAGAAAAAACACGTGTAAAATGAGCAATGTTTAATGTTAACACATGCTTGGTAAAGACACGTGGTTTGTGCATAAAAATATAGAAAAGGAAAATAAAGCAAAATATGCATAGTTTCCATGTATATGACTTACTCTAATGAATTTTAAATTTACTTACTAGATTGAAGCCAGCAAAAATTAAGGTGACGGTGATTGTGAATGAGGAAGTCGAGCACTATGACCTTGTGAGAGGAGGAGCAGGGTGTGGTAATTGAATTCGGCTCCACCGTCAGCTTGACTGTTAGTTTTATGATCTGTTTTTGGGCATGGGGTATGATCTCATCGTCCAGACTGACCTAGAACTTACCATGTATGTGAGGGTGACTTCAAATGTACGATCCTCCTGCTTCTACCTTCTGATTGCTATGACTACAGGTGTGTGTCACCATGCCCGGTTCATGCAGTGTCAGTGATGGTACCCGGGCCTTGGGCACGCAAGGCAAGCACTCTACAGGCTGGGCTCTACCCCCACCCCAGAGGAGGCCTTTTTGTCTTTATGAGACAAAGCCTTGCTATGTAGCCCAGGCTGGCTTCAAACTCATGGTTCCGCTGCCAAGGTGTGCACTGTGTCTCCCTCTCACTGTTTTCTCTTCCAGGAAAGAACTCCTTTATTGTGTATTTGATATTTCAAATCATATCATGTCTGCTGTATGAATGCTACCCAAAAGATACTGGATGCCAAAAGAATTGAGCAAAATCATTCTTATGGAAATGTTGCTCTTGATTGTGGCAATATCTGTACAGCCATTTTTAGTGTAGACATTGCCCTGTAATGGGAGTTGCTTAAAGACTCCTCTGTGGGAAATTCTGCATCCAAGCAACCTTTATCATGGAACAGCTAATAATGTTGTTGCAACCTTTGGCATGGTGCTGTAGGGTGGTGGAAAAATGTTTTCATAAAGTGCCACATCCTGTTAGCAAGTGCGATCAGGAAGGTGGAAACAGACTTTAAGCCGGGCGTTTTCCTCCTCTCTTTCACACACTAAAGTAAACAGTCCCCTCTCTGAAGCACGGCCAGTGTAACACAGCATGGCTCTACCGTAGTTAATCAGAGCATCTGCCCATTTATAATGTAATATAATCATTCTGTGGCACAATACAATTAGAGTGAATTATAATGAGGTGCAAAGGACAGGTGAGCCTTTGTGGAGTCGTTGCCTCCCTCTAGCATATTGTTCTAGCTGGGATTCCGATGCTTTGTGTCACCCCCCCCCCTTCCTCTCCTCTCCCACCTACCTCAGAGGCTGCCCAGTGGGAGAGCTGTTGGCTTTGTGAGTGAAGGCTGCATGCATGTTTGCACTAGGTGACCAGTGGAAACCATGTTCCCTGGAGAATGTAGGAAGATTTCTAGCACACAGGAGCCTTCTATTTGGTTAGCTCAACCTCTGTCACCCCAACAGAAGGCGTGCTATCAATTTGACTGCTTGTTGGATTTTTTTCAGTGAAAAGAGAACTTCTCCCCAACATCCCCCAAAATCTGAACCTAAACAATTATTTTCTAAATTGCACCAAAGCTCAGTGTAATAGAATACATTGCCTGTTACCAGCTGGGCCTCCAGGTTCTGCAAGAAGTAGGTGAGCTCCCTCATGAAAACAGTTTCATGACAAACCAAGAGTGGATTCTCAGAGCTCTGAGAACCCTCCAAGCACATTTGAAAGGAGTCAAGAGGGATGAGTTCCAGGCAAAAGCACTTTTCCTGTTGCTGGTCCAAAGAAGTTCTGGAGAGGATGTTTCTCGTCTGAGGTGGCATTTTTGTTTCTTTGGCTGGGTGTCACCAGGACCTCTTAGGGCAATAGCCCTCTTTCATTGAGTAGAGCTGTCAGGCCACACCTTTGCTGTGGACACCTGTCGTGCCCCACAGTCCAAGCCCTGAGCTGGATGCCCTGGCTCCTGTTTGGAACCATCCCTCCATACTTCCCAGGTGGACTTTTTTTCTTCTATGGTTAGAATCTGCGGGAATTCCTTAGTGCGAATCTGAGAAGGAAGAAAGAGAAAAAGGCTGAATCCAGATTTTCACATGTTAGAGGTGGAAACTTAATCCATGAAGGTTCACAAGCCACGAGCCCAATGGGACTGGTTAGTGGTTGTACTTTTTCAAACCGTTGGAGTTTGTGGATCTGTGAAGCATGGGGGTTTGTAAAGTAGACCAGAGTGGGGTGCTTATTAATATTAAGAAATTGGGGAAAGCACCATTCTCACTGTCTAGGGTCCTTCTTTCTATTACCCTCCACTAATTATATATGGACACTGACAGATGACCTGCACTTCAAGTACGTTGGAGTGAGGCCTTTGGAACCTTACCCAGGTCTACAGTCACCTGAGCCCTTTGAAATGCAGATGTGGCTAGGACCTGGGATTCTGTATCCTACCAAGGCTCTTTGTTAGCTGGTTCTTCTTATTCTTAAATAAGATCTTGACTTAAAAAAAATCTTTATCCAAATTTACTTTAGTGTCCCTCCCATAATATTCATCTTTATCTTGTTTTATTTTCTTATATTTACCAATAAGGCTATTTTGGGGGGTAGCTCATTGAATACCAGAAAAGTGTACATTGACAGCAATCTTTTTTTTTTATTTAACAAACTTATAAACTACTGATTGTGTTTACAGGATGATATCTACCTCTCTCCCTGCTCCCTCTCCCTGCAACTAGTTCCCTTTATTTTTAAAATGTTTTCCCTCTATAAGTTGTATAAATACATTCAAAATCTACGGAAACATTTTGAGCACCTGCAGCTGGTGTAGGTCTCTTGCCAGGAAAAACGACTTTTAAAGAAGATAAAACAATGAACGTGCATTGTGTGAGGCATACGGCTCTTAGACAAATGGGTGCTGCTGTGGCAGGCAACCCAAGGAATAGCATTGTCAGTGAGATATCCTGGGCAAACATTCCCAGGGTGGTCATAATATGCCTGGTTTCCCAAATCAGCACCTGCTCTCACTATTCCCGACTTTCACTATTCCCGGCTTTCACTGTTCCCGACTTTCACTGTTCCCAGCTTTCCCTGTGCCCCGCTTTCCCTGTGCCCCGCTCTCCCTGTGCCCCGCTGTCCCTGTGCCCCACTCTCCCTGTGCCCCGCTCTCCCTGTGCCCCGCTCTCCCTGTGCCCCGCTTTCCCTGTGCCCCGCTCTCCCTGTGCCCCACTCTCCCTGTGCCCCACTCTCCCTGTGCCCCGCTCTCCCTGTGCCCCGCTCTCCCTGTGCCCCGCTTTCCCTGGCCACGCCGTTATTCCACTTCCACTCACTGCCCCCAGCTTGGCAGAGAAATCCCCATGCCTCAGCTGAAATTCCTTTTGACAGATAGAGTGTCACTTTAGGATAGGAGGGAGAGGAGGAGAAGGAGGAGACAGGGAGAAGAGAAGAGAGGAGAAGAGAGGAGGACATTAAGAGACACAGATTTAAAGCCCACCTGTCTTTGGAAGATGCTGCCCCTTAGGCTCTGAGCATCCCCATTCAGGTTGAGGATGAGGACAGAATTCTCTCTCTCATTCACTCAACAGCAGCGTTCAGCGTTCACCTGAAGGGCGTATGCTCCTTAGAGTGTTTCTGAAAGTTAACACAATGGAATGTAGATTGGTTCTACTTCTTCCTTCTGGCTAGTGAAGTGAAAAAATCAAGATTCTGATTTGCAGAAAAAGGGATGGCGGGTGGCGGGTGGCAGGTGGCATATAACCAGAGTTTACTTGAGAAAGAGAGGGAGACTCCAACAGGCAGGAAAGGGTCCAGGATGAGCTTCAGGGGAAGTGCTAAGGCCCATCATTTTGGTTTGGACGTGCTTATAGTTTTAATGACGTTCAAAATACAGATTAAGCTTCACGAGAATGACGCCCGTCACTACTTTTAGCCTTTCTTGCAAGTTCTATCTACATTATATTTATCTATACCTCAGTTCAAAAGGATTTGATGTGCCCATAAAGGTTGAGAAACAAAAGAAACAAACAAACAAGCAATCCAAACCTCCAGCAGCTCAGGAGTTAGGGGTGAGGAAAAGCAGCTGTGGGCCTTAGACAGCACACTAGACATTTCCCGGGACATGCTGTTCCCTTGCTAGAAACGAGTGACAGATTCGGCTGAGAGGTTTCAGGCTTTCTGAGCCAGTGGTAGGATTCATGATGCCCAAAAGATTAACGAGGAGTCATTTTTCCTGTGCTGAGGCCTGAAAGAAGTACGTGGCAGAGGGTGGAAGTGTGGGGTGTCAAATAAGTCTGCTGGGATGGCCATAGCCGAGGGTCCTGGGAGGCCATTTGTCAAAAGACCCTCGACAGTTTCCAACAACTCAATGTCTGTGCGTGATTTAGTGAAGACCTTTCTCCAGGGCCCCCAAATGATGAGGTTAAAATAGACTGCTCTCTGGTGCCGTGGCTGTGGGAACGGACAGCCTACTGCTTCTGCAATCTTCCGTGAGTGTTTTGTTCTTCTAAGCTATGATTTGGAATATGTTAAATTCAATTGCTCAAATAGGAAATATTTTCAACTGCTCATTGGAAAATGTGCTACTAAAGCTTTCTGTACCCCAAACTCATCAACTTTAATTTCAGAAAAAGTATTCTATGCAAGGTAGATTAAACCCAATGACTGTAACTCATTGCTTAGTTTCCTCACCTGTATCATGATGGGTTTAAATAGAGAAGCCCGAAGCCCTTCTCCTTGTTAGAATGTTCTGTAGTGGTCGGGATCTGGGCAAGTGAAGTCTACTATACCTAAAGGTAACGGTAGACAGGAGGGGACGATGGCTCAGTGGGTAGAGCACTTGTAGCAATATGATGACTGGAACTTGGACCTCTGCCACCCCTGTAAATGTTAGGTGGTGTGGCCGCCTGCCTATAACCCCTACATGAGTGAGGCCGAGACAGGGGGTTCCAGAAGCAAGCTGACTAGCTGGAATAGCTGAGCTGCTGAGCTCTGGCTTCAAATGAGAGCCCCTGCCTCAGTGTATAAGGTGCAGAGCTATCAAGGAGGACATTTGGCCTCCATGCACATAGACAGGTGTGCCCTTACAGACATGGAAGTGTGTGTGTGTGTGTGTGTGTGTGTGTGT
>CABHPH010154587.1:0-10625 GCA_902168325.1 Peromyscus nudipes | reverse complement strand
AGAAAGAAAGAAAGAAAGAAAGAAAGAAAGAAAGAAAAAGAAAGAAAATGGGTATAGACAGTCATAGAAAAAATAAATGGTTTAAAAATAATAAAGTCTTTAAAGAAAAAGTAAAGTAATATAAGAAGAATAAACCATGTAAGGATAGGAAATATATGGGTCATCTGGATCCTGTATGGTGTTTTATGACTTTGAAGTTTTGAATGCTGATGAGCAAAGGGCAAATATTACTGAGAGACAATGGATTATAGGGGGAAAAAAACTGCTAAATTAAACCAGCATGTATTTTATGGATCTCTTAACTTCAGAATGAAAGTCAGGAAATGTGTTGCTTTGGGGGAGAGATTATGCCTTTCTTTCCAAAGAAAACAAAAAGTTATGGATTCCTTCAAAATTAATAAAGATCAGATTTGACTGGGGGAGACCTAAAAATTGTGGCTGCAGACATGAAGGAAGAAACCAAGAAAAACTATAAGACAGGTGATGTATATGTTGACCCATCTGGTATAGGAAAAGCTCTGAGACTGGATAAGACATGATAAATCTTGTTGGCTACAAAGTCCTCATGACTTATTATTTACATGTCATCCTTTCATGTGGCATGGATGGAGATTTACATTACGGTTTGGTTGTGCAGTCCAAACGGACATATAAAATTGACAAATGTCTTTTACCCCAAACATAGAACAAGAAAATCATCTTAGCTGATTTATGCACACCGCACATTCCATACTTGTGTTAATGCAGATATGTATATTACCTTTAAAAGTTTGTGTTTTCAGAACAAAAGGACCAAACATTAATGAAGCAAGTAGCCCAGGTGATCCAGCCTCTCAGAATGCCTCTGTTAAAGTTTCCCCAAAAATCTGCATCTAGGACAACTTCAAAGCAGTTAGCTAAGATGGCCCAGTCTCATAGATACTCCAGTCAGGACTTCAGATAAGCCCTACATTTTCCCACCGCACCAACACTGGACAACAGCTAGCTCTCCCAGGATTTGACCATCATCTCAGCTTTCTCAGGGTCCCAAGGAAGTTTGTGGTGGTTAATTTTATATGTCAGTCCAACCTAGACAGATGCCTAGATAGCTTACTAAACACCATTTCTTGATGTATATCCAAGGATGTTTCTGAAATTTTAATTTGAATCCATGGGCTGTGCCCTCCCCAGCTGTTAGCTGACATCACCCAGTCCATCTAGGGCCTAAAGAGAGCCTAAGTCAAAGGGTACATTCTTTCTCCATCCCTGTCTGAGCAGGAATACTGTTCTCTGGCCTTCTGGTTCTTAGGACATCAGTCTGGATTAGAACACACACCATCAGTTCTTGGCTCACAGTCTTGTCCTCTATTTTACTAGAAATACATCACCAGTTTTCCTGGGGTCCAGCCTGCAAAGATCAGGTCTAGGGGCTTCTCAGTCACCATTGTTAAGGGTGCTATTTCCTCTTAAGAAATGCTTTACAGCCAGGCGGTGGTGGCGCATGCCTTTAATCCCAACACTCGGGAGGCAGAGTCAGGCAGATCTCTGTGAGTTTGAGGCCAGCTTGGGCTACCAAGTGAGTCCCAGGAAAGGCACAAAGCTACACAGAGAAACCCTGTCTCGAAAAACCAAAAAAAAAAAAAAATACTTTACATAAAGAGGTGTACATCAATATCATATGAGTACATATGTCTTTTTCATTTTGTTTCTCTGGGGAACCCTAACTAATGGACAGATAAAATCATCATTTATAAAATAAATGTGAGAATATCTAATGCAAGTATCAATTGAAAATCATTAAAAATAGCTAATACACCAACATATGGAAGATATACAGAACCAAGTAAGATTATATAAAGAATAAAATACCTCACATTGGCAACAAAAAGCTGAAATATCTAACAATAAGTTAATCAGGAGGTGTATAAGGTTTTTATAAAGAAAACCGTGGAAAATTACTAACAGACACAGAAGAAAGCATGAACACATGGAAAGACAAGCATGTTTTGAATAGATCATAGGATCAGGAACTCTGAATTAGTGTATTAATTCAATAACAATAAAACATGCTTATTTTAGAACCAGAAATGTGAATTCTAAATTCCATATAGAGGAATAAACCAGAAAGAAATCTTAGAGAAAATTAGCAAATAGCTAAATCTAAAAGCCATAAAAAGTAGACTGAAAAACTAGGCTATCTTAAAAAAAAGAGAAAGAAAATTTTATATACCAAAAATTAAAAGAAGAAATTTTAAAGAAATAAAAACAAGCATTATAGATACAGTCAGGGTCAAAGGATGACCTGCAATCAAGATCCTCTCGTTCGTTGCTGGGGGAATATTAATTAAATCAACTCCTATGGTAACAATTTAGTCATGTAGATTTACATTAAAAATTCATTTATGTCCTGACCCAGACATTCCATTTTTAACACATTTCAGGGGCTAAGTATGCTACGATGAACTGAACGTAGTGATAGTTACCACAACCAGCCCACATTTGAAATAATGCATATACAAATCCATTTGTTGTGGTATTTTAGAAATAACAAAGGCTTGGAATTAGTCTAATATTTTTAAAACTAAACTATAGTCATACAATAGAATATTACTATATATCCATTAAAAATCAAGTGAAAGCTTACTGTGAATAAACAGATAAAATTTCCAAAATGTATTATTACCTTAAAAAAAAAGCAGTTGGTTACCTTTGGGTCACAAAGGAATAAACGTTAAAATATGTATTGGTCTCAATGAATATGCACTTTAAAAATTCCTCAATGACTACTCAGCCCACAAATGAAGTGGTAACCTACAGAAGTGGAATGGGGCCTGGGACACATGTAGCAAGTGAGGTGTTACATTGTTTGATTTAAGAAACATGGTAATTTTTATCTAGTTAAGTGTTAAGGAAAATGCATTTAAAAGTCATTAGAGGTAATGTGAATTATGTGTTCTGATCTCATGTACTCCTTTTGATCTTAAGGGAAAATTTGACGTGCCACAGAACAATACTAGTACTGAAAGTGATTTCTTTCCATGAAAAGGTCAAACTAATTTTCACATGAAAGGTATAATCATGTTAGCAGGCATGATTCACGTGGCTATTTCAGGTACATAACCTTCCTTTTTAGTTAATTAATCATATACTCAACTGTCAAAAGGAATGACAACCTCTAAAGTTACCCATAGCCCTATTGGAAAGCTTTTTTATACCAGACTTCAGACCAAGATGGGCTGACGTCAAAGCATGAAGTTGATCCTTGTGACTTAGTGAACTTGTAATGAACTACAGATTCACCTCTGTTCTTCTCAAACATCAGCCCTTAAATGAGAGCAACGGTTGCTCTGATAAGGCCAACCTCATGACAATGCACAGCTTATACTATACAGAGCCACCAGCAAAAGTTCAAAGTAAGGGCCAATGCCAGTGCTTGGTCAACAGAGATGTATGCAATGTGGAAGACTACAGATATGCCTTGGATTTGCCACCTTGACTAGCTTTTGAGAGATGACCTCTTTTAAAGTGAAAGCTCTGTTCCAAGGCAATTCAGATTTCCTGGTTCTGCCCTCTACGACCTACTTCACAAATAAACTTCAGTTTCTCCTAGGTTTCTAAAGTATAAATTTGAGTTATAATATGAGATATTTGAAACTCCAATGAAGCTGGGTGTTATGGTGCACAGCTTTGATCCCAGCACTTGAGAAGCAGAGACAGGTGGATCTCTATGAGTTCAAGGCCAGCCTGGGCTACAGAAGGAGTTCCACGACAGCCAGAGCTAAAAAAAAAAAAAAAAAAAAAAAAGGAAAAAAAAGAAACTCCATTGATTCCATTTGTAGTGAGAACCAGCACTGTTGGTAAAATCAACAGCCTTCTTTCTGCTAGGATTAAAGCAGCCTCCTGGCAGAAGTTGTCAGGTTTCTTGGATAGCCTTGACTATCTGCAATATGTGATATCTTGTTATGCACACAATAATATGTACTCCCCGGAGCTGCTGAAAGGTTGGAAAAGAAAATGTATGCAGAGTTCTTGGCGTGAATTTGAGTCATTAACTTATTTTCTCACTAGTGAACAGACTTAATTTACTTGGCCACAATGAAAAATCAACCAAATTTCCATGAATTTTCATATCAGTAAATCATTATAGAAGGTTCAGGAGAGTTCTGAACATAATGTATTAACCAATTCCTGTACTGTCTGAAGACTTACATTGTCTGGACCACAATCCTTAGAAGTTACAGCAATGCAAATTTAACTAATGAACCATCTCATTGCAAACACTGTTAATACTACAAATGGCAAAGTGGTGTGAAACAATGTGAATTTGAATATAGACTGTTTACTTTCAAAGAACTCATTGATCTGTAGGTAAGAAAAGGAAAAAGTCCTCCTCGTTTGTGATGACTCATCAAAAGTCAACCTGAAAAAACAAGATTTTTATTTAATATTCAGTATTATAATGAAGACTTTGTTCTGTGTTTATTCATCCATTTGACATGCATCAAACATGTAACACATATTGAACACCTCAATAGACCGTGAATGATTCTAATTGCTTAGAATGCAGTGTTGACTAGGAGTTCCCGCCTGCCAATGACGACCAAGGTCAAACCTTGTTTCTGCCTAACCATAAACTCAATCTTCCAAGTGAATTTTACTCAAGATTGGGATTCCGCTGCATTGCAGCAACTTGGCCATAGTAGCTTAAAGTATAAAGTTCCAAGAGTTAAGATACAGAAGTCCAAGTTCAACTTCAGTAAGCTATGGCAAATGGAGCCTCTCTTTCAGGTCACATGGTCCTGGTTATCTACAGCTAGGAAATGACCGATGACAAGAAGCAATGCAGTGACTTCCAGCAGCAGTAAAGATTTGGCCTGCAATTACCCATGGACACCAACACTACTCCCATGTTGTTCTATAAGTTAGGAGTTTGGCAATACATTCTTGGCATGCAGTCATAGGTCTAGATAACAACCTGCTCAGTGGGCTTAGCTTGGGAAAAGCCTGTACCCTCAAGCACATCAACACTTAGGGATCATGAGACAAGAGGAGCCAGCAATGAAGACTGAAAATTAGGAGAACAAGGACAAAAATGATAATCCCAAAGCAAATGAGTAATATCTTTAAAGAAGAAAAATTTCCAAAAATGACAAATAAAAAGAACTCACATACTTCTTATTAATATAGCAATCACCAATGATATCAGCAAGAGTAGTGAGCCGGGAGAAGGGTTTCAACAAAGTATATTTTTAAAGATTTATTATATTTTTAATTATGCATATGTTGTGGGGAGGAGTTGATATTGCCCATGAACGAAATGCCTGCAGAAGTCAGAGGCTATGAAGCCCCCACCCTGACCCCAGGACAGGAGTTACAGGCAGTTGTGAGGCACCCGACAAGAGTAGTGGGAACCAAACTCGGGTTCTCTGAAAAAGTGGTATTCAGCTTGAATTGCTGAGCCGGCTGTCTAGCCCTAAAGATTTTAAAAGAAGAGAGGGAACTGAGGAGGTATGTTAGTCAGTAAAAACAGAGAAGAGCCAGTAGTCTAGCTCCTCTGGGGATCCCGAAACAGATCTCTGGAGCTCCCTATTTGCGGAATTCCAAGTCAGTAAGAGACCCTGTCTCAAATACATACACACACACACACACACACACACACACACACATAGAGGAAGAGCTGATAAGAAATGGATACTATGTTAGGCAGTCTCCTGAACGTGCTCTATGATTTGAAACAGAGCGAATCAGAAGCTGAAGGGAAATTTTTTTTATTGTAAAAGGGGGACGTCAGAGTGTTTTAAATGCTGTGTGGAAATACCATAGCTGTCTTGGGAAACTGATGATATAGGATCAATATAATGAAAGAAAAAAGAGAAATGTGGTCTGTATTTGTTACTCTTCTGTTGCTCTGATAAAACACCATGAACAAAAGCAATTTATGAAAGAAAGAGTTTATTTCAACTTATGGTTCCAGAGTGAGAGTCCACAATAGCAGGGGAAGCATACAATCGCAACCGGAGCAGGAAGAAGCAGAAAGAGGGGACCTGGATATGGGGTAAGCCTATAAACTCAGTGCCTGCCCCCAACGATGTGCTTCCTCCAGCAAGATTGCACCACCTCCCCCAAATAGTACCATCAACTGGGAACAAGGGTTCCAGTACCTGTGCCAGTGGGGAACAGTCCTCACCCAAATGTACACGGGATCTTAGACAATGATGGAGGAGTCCTCAGAAACAAGAACCGTTTATTGAACCAGGAGTGGATTTGATATCTGTAAACAAAGATACAGGAAGCTGGGGAAATTTGATGTTCACATCAAATTGAAATGTTACATAATGTGCCTGTTTTCACATGGAAAATGATGGGTACAGGAGCCACACCCGATGAGGGAAATGGATACAATGCTAGAAAATTGACAACAGGGAAAGAATTAAGTGACTTTCTTTTGTTTTTATCTTTTCTCTTAGAGACTGTAGAGTGAATTAATTAAGGATAGACAAATAATACATTTCTTGAATAGCGCTGAAGCGAATGATCATGGGTGCAGTTTAAGGACAGTCAGCCCTGTGGTGCATTTTTCTTCAGCCACATTCAGCTACTCAGCTGATGGCTCAGTGGAAACAGTGTTGCATTAAATCAGTGCTGTTCTGTTAGGTCAATAGACATTTGAAAGGTAAGCCTGGGATCCAAAGCAGGGGATCCAGTCCTACAGAAGGGAGATGATTGACATGAAGGATATAAGGAATAGCACATCACAAAGGCAGCATGCAGTGGCAAACTGAACCCTGGAAAGGAAATGTAGCTTGCCAAAATAAAACAGAAATAAAGATTAGGCAAATACAAATTAGCAGAACAACTAGATGCAATTGATATCTTTTTTAAGTTTTCATAAACTCACTTGGGCCAATTCTACTGCAGACTTCTTAGGGATTTTAATCCCTAGTGTAATGTAACACAAAGAGAACTGTTCTCCTTTGCAAAATAAAGAATTCAGGGAGTTTCAGTATATTCCCAAGGTTGTGTACCAATTGTCACTATATAATTCCAAAACCTTTTTACCACTCCTAAAAGAAATCCGTACTAATAGTGGAATCTATCATTCTCTCTTCTCACGCAAGCAACAACTATTTTATTATATGTCTCTAGATTTGCTAGTCTGGACAGACCTTAAAAGCAAAACCATACAACACATGACTCGGAGTCTGGATCCTTTTGCTTGTGTTTTAGGGATCAATCTGTAGGATGTATCAGAACTTCCTTTTCTTTTTTTTTTTTATTTTTGTTTTGTTTTGTTTTTCAAGACAAGGTTTCTCTGTGTGACTTTGGAGCCTGTCCTGGAACTCGCTTTGCAGACCAGGCTGGCCTCGAACTCACAGAGAACTACCTGCCTCTGCCTCCCGAGTTCTCGGATTAAAGGCGTGCGCCACCACTGCCTGGCAGAACTTCCTTTTCTTATGTCTGAATAATACTCCACTCTATGATGGATATTATGTTGTCACTGCTGTTTAGTTATAATAAAAAAGTTACTTTGTACATTCTTACACACCAAAGTTCTATGTTAAGTCCACATTTAGCCATTAGATTATTTTTCAGAGCAGATGTGCCATTTTTCATTCCTACTAGCCGTCCGTAAGAATTCATGTAGCAGAGCTAACAGGATAGCTCAGTAGGTTAAAGGTACTGGCGGTCGAGTCTGAAAAACTAAGCCTAATCCCCAGTACCCGCATGGTGGAAGGAGAGGATTGACTCCTGCCAATCATCCTCTGTCCTCGAGTGCTGGAGTCTAGCTCCAGTGGGGTTCAGGTCCCAAAGAGGAAGTGTGGAGTCTGCAGAGGAAGGAGACTAACATGATCTGAAAGTGGGTCAGGATGGCTGCCACTTTACTGAAAAAAAAGGCTACACCTTTTGTACTCTATAATTGCACAAAGGAGTAAATGGGAATGGGAGAAAGGGGGTTGTGAGCCAGCATGAGGCTGGTGAGCAGGGATTGGGGCAGCTAGCATTGACCTAGACAAGGTAATAGGCACCACAGTCATATGTTAATGGAAGGGCCACAAGTTCCTCTTGCCAGAAATAGGGAGAATGACTCCCTTGTAGCAAGCAGGAACTTTCTCCAACTCCTGAGGGAATGGGGACTTTTGTCTAAACACCTGACCTTGAGAAAAGGACTTTCTTGGGGGACCAAATACACCATTATAGAATGCTGCAGTTTTTTGTTTGGCTTAGTTTATCCAAATAGCTAAAGCTTAAAATGAGCAAAGATAAAGCTAGACAGATATTACTGTGAATCTGAGAAGACCTTAGGAATTTATGAATCTTGGTTATCAAGTATATCTCATTTATTAAACAAATTTTATTTATCAAATATACCTTATTTAACAAGCATATGTTCCTTATCTAAATTTTCCAGCAGCTTGGCGTTAACTTGTGTGGAGTAGGCAGAGTCATCACGCTAAATTGTTCCATGGTGCTGGGGATTTTTTCCAAAGAATTATTTTGTTTAAAGAGGCTGCCATTATATACTCACAGACATGCTCCTGTCTCAGCCTCCCTAGTGCTGGGATTAAAGGCATGTACCACCACCACCTGGCCCAAGAATCAACGACTTTAAGAGGTGGTTTTTTGGAGAAATATAAATAAGACCGACAGAACTTTGGCCCAACTAACCTAAAGAAAACAAGACGGAACCCAAATAACAGAGTCAGAGTCGAAGAGGGACACATTACAACAGTTCCAAAGAAATCCAGGATATTTTAATATTGTAAGAATAATTGTATATTAGTGCTTTAAAAACTGTGCTCTATGAAGCTAGAAAACCTAGAAGAAATAGGTGGTTTTGAGATTCAGCCAAACCACCAAAATTAAGCCAATTAGAAGTCAACAACCCACTTTGTAGACCAGGCTGGCCTCAAACTCACAGAGATCCACCTGCCTCTGCCTCCTGAGTGCTGGGATTAAAGGTGTGCGCCACCACCAAAAAGGACAAATACTATAGAATTGTATTATATGAAATATATAGAATGTGCAAATTCATAGAGACAGAAAGATTAGACGTTATCGCAAGATGGAAGAGAAAGGAATATAGAGCAATGATTTCATAAGTACAGAGTTTCTGTTTTGTGTGATGGAAAAGCCCACAAACGAACAATAGTATCAGGACATAGTATCATGGATATAATAAATCATATCATAAATATAGTTACTGAATGAATACTGTGTATGTAATCAATGAATACCACAAATGTAATTAATATCATGAGTGTAATTAATGAATATCCTGAGTGTAATTAATGTCTTGAATGTAATTCATGCCACTGAATTGTGAACTTAAAAATGGTTACAAACGCAAATATTATGTTCATTTAAAAAAATAAGGTGGAGTGTAATCACCATATATTATATATGTATATGAAATTGAAGACAGCAATGTTCTAAAATAGAAAGTTGTACTTAAAGTTGTACTTCTTTTTTTTTTTGGTTTTTCGAGACAGGGTTTCTCTGTGTAGCTTTGCGCCTTTCCTGGAACTCACTTGGTAGCCCAGGCTGGCCTTGAACTCACAGAGATCCGCCTGGCTCTGCCTCCCGAGTGCTGGGATTAAAGGCGTGCGCCACCACCGCCCGGCTCAGAAAGTTGTACTTCTAAATAGGATCTAGTATTTAGTAAAACTAAAATAGTATCATGGGCCTATGAGGATGCTGGACTAAAGTCTATCAAATCGTGCAAAGAAACAAATTGTATATTATGTGAATTATTTGTCAATAAAGATTTTATAAAATGTAAAAAAAAAAAAAAAGAATAGAATAAAAAAAAAAGAAGTCAACAACCCAAGCTGGCAGGCAGAGGCAGGTCTGGTCTACAGAGTGAGTTCCAGGACAGCCAGGGCTACATAGAGAAACCCTGCCTCAAAAAACCAAAGGGGTGGGGGGAGGAAGTCATCAACCTAAACGGACCCATTACAAATGAAGAAATTGATATGGTAATAAAAATCCTTCTGGCTAAAGAACATCCAGGGCCTGATGGATTTACAACAGAATCCGAGCAGCCATTCAAATGAGAACTACAGTCAATCCTTCTTATAATTTAAAACAAAACAAAAAAACCAGATGGAGCACCCCTAAATTCCTTCTAAAGAGCCAGCATGACTGTAATAACAATACCGGGTAAACAGACAACAACAACAACAACAAAATAAGTGAATATCCCTGATGAACATAGATCCAAGTATATTAATACAATACTTGGAAACACAGGCATGCCTAACAAGATTATACACCATGATCATTTATCTCCAAAATGTAGAATGGTTCAACATCCACATGGCAATAAATGTAAAATAAATAAATAAATGGACTTAAAGACAAAAGTCACTTAATTATATCAATGGAAGTGGAAATAGCCTTTTAAAAAGTTCAAACATGCCTTGATGATGAAAGTCCAAAAAATTAGGGGAACAGGGAAGAGACTTCAATACAAGAAAAGTTCTATATGACAAACCCACAGCCAATATCATGTTAAATGGAGAGAAACTTGAAGGAATTCCAGTGAAGTCAGGGATTAGACAGGGATGTCCACTATCCCCACTCCTTTTCAATAATGTACTTGAAGGACCAGCTGGAGCAATAAGGGGAGAGAAGGGAATTAAAGG
>CABHPH010154586.1:0-45339 GCA_902168325.1 Peromyscus nudipes | reverse complement strand
GATCTCATTATGGATGGTTGTGAGCCACCATGTGAGTGCTGGGAATTGAACTCAGGACCTCTGGAAGGGCAGTCCGTGCTCTTAACCTTTGAGCCATCTCTCCAGCCCCTAATTTCTCTTTCTTTCTCTGGGTGTTCTACATATTCATCCTAATTGACTTGGTATTAATTCTTCTTGTATTAGTTTTTTCAATCCTTTTTCTGGTCTTTCTAGAAAAGATTAACTTTTATCAGCTACTATTCCCTTTACAGAAATCCTGTTAGATAGGTACAGCACATTGCCACCATCTCTGTTCTTCTGAGATGCATTCTAGACATCTATATTTCTGCTTCTTCCTTTTCAGTCTCAATTCCTTAACATTTATTATTTCTCCTCATTCATTGTGATAGCTCTTCCTATGTAGTTTGTGAATATTGACTGTAAATTTTATACTATGGGAATTTTGGGTTCTTTTTACAGCAAACCAATGATTTAAGACAGACATTTTTATTTTACTGTCCTTGGAAAGAGGTTCTCTAGAGAAATATTCCTTTTGTATCCTATATTTTTGGATTCTCCTACTTAAAGTCCTATCTTTGTGGTATGCAGGTTTTATGCCCTGATAACTGAGCAGGCATTGATAGCACCCTGAAGTTAGCCAGGATTTGGAAAATACCCCACCACTAGCCTTTAGGAGCACCCTGAAGTTAGCCAGAATTTGGAAAATACCCCACCAATGGCTTTTGGCTTCAGTACTCAGTTTACTCATTGCATGAAGTGCTGGCTTTTGTTTCTCTCCTAACTAGTTCACCAAGACATTTAAAAATATTGATATTATTTCGTATAGTACCTTAAGAAGGAAGTAAAATACAATGTTCAGTTCCCAAACTTTCAGAAAGGGAAACCTGGCATCACCAGAACACAAAGCAGGAATCAAGATCTCAACACAACAATGTCAGAGCTCAAATGCAGGCAGGGAGCATGCGCAGTGAGCTGTTGCTCTTCCTTTTCTGTGATGTCAGTCATCGGGTAGCAAGAATCATAGAGAAGTTTTGGAATCAGTTTCTGAGCAGCCTCCATTGTGTGCACCACGGAGTAATAAATAATCATGAGCCATAAATTCCAAACTTTATCTGGAGTCCCAGAAAACTAACGCCATTCCTTGAGCCCTTGATGAACCTGCTTCCACAAGGACAGACTATGGCAGTGAAAAGACATACACAGATTTATAATAAAAAAGAAAAATGTTCACTATGCTTATCAACACACTAAAAAAAAAAATACCAGGCTGAGAATATCCACAAATACGCAAACACTGTTAGTTACATCCCCAAGCATGTCATCGTGACATACAACTGCCACTTTTCTTCCTGTGACACGCAGTATCATAACTCACTCTAGTGGTCTGTGAAAGTCTGTCCACTTCCTGGTCCTGTTACTTGGGCTTCATAGGATATATATGGTTATACACAGACGAAGACAAGCTCTCATTCCTTCCATCTTCCAAGCTGCATCTTATTATCTTCTGTTTTGTACAGGTGCACTAGACTGGAGAACTTCAAGGTCATATAGGACAGAGCTCTCCTTCAAAACATATTAATTCCCCCTGTGAGCTCTATGTTGAGCGTACTCATACTATAAGAAGCATGTTCCTAGAAAAAGGACTTTGAGCTCTGGTCTGAGAAAAGGGTCAGGGATAAGGTGGTCACTGAGTCCTCAGAAAAATATTCTTTATGATTTATTCCCTTCACCAACACATGTATCCACATAGCCTTGGCTTAGGGAAATTGGAGAAACACTCCCATGCCACCTCCATGGATTTAATTTAACTGAATACAAGACAGTGTTGATCCACCCATGGGTGAAATAAGTCATAAAATAAGTAGTTTCACCTTGTTCGGTACCACTTTATAACTTAGTAAGTTGCAAAATTTCAAGATTTACTGTGCCTGCCGCAAAGCTGCATGTGTGGCTTCTCCATGCTACTGGAGCTATATAACTTAATAAATACTGTGGCAATCATATACAGACCAATAAATGTACCAGGACCAAGGGTACAGACTTTAAAAATACATATTAAATACTTGGTGCCTTAGGCACACTCAGCAAAATGACATAGAAGTTATACAGTATTAGGTGTGTGTGAGAACTGTGTAAAGTAACAAAACCTCCAAGAGGACAATGGGGACAATGAAGATGACACATTTGATTCAAAAAGGTCAGAGATGTCGCCCATTCCCAGACATGAGTGCAGAAAACATCACTTTCTTATGCAATCATCACCATAGCGATGACAATTGCTTATTAAAATTTGCTTTCTGTTAAAGTTTTCATTCCAATTTCAGAAAATTATGAAAATTGTTTAAAGTTAAATTAATTATTTTTCATAATAAAAGGCACACAAATACATTCAGACATTTTTTTTTTTGCTTCTAGAGAAGCACATATTTGTGAATTAATTATTGGTTTATAGTCTTAATTTATTTCCTTGGCTATTTCAGAACTCAGGTTTTCCAGACTTTAATATGATTATTGTTAGAGACAAAACAAGTAAGAAAAGCCGTGTCCTTACAGGACAATGTCAACACGCCTGGCAGAATGTGAGCCTTTGTTATTTTATACAGGCCTCACACCTAATCCTGTAGTTTCTTTTTCTTTCTTTCTTTTTTAAGTTTGTTGGGACAGGATTTCTCTGTGTAGCCCTGGTGGTCCTGGAGCACTCTTTGTACATCAGGCTGGCCTAGAACTCACAGAGATCTACCTGCCTCTGCGTTCCAAGTGCTGGGATTAAAGGTGTGTGCTCCCATGGCTCGCAACTATAGAATTTTTTCTGTCATTTATGCTGTTTCTCTAAGCATACTAATAAGATCCGTCCAACCCTGTTTTGACAAATTTGTTTTTATTCCAAGTAGAGTTCTGGTGCTGAAAGAAAATTATTATATCTAACCTCTTTTTGATCACATACAGAAATACAGCACACTGTTGTGGGATTAGATTAGCCAACTCCTCAAAAATGAAGGAATTAAACATATTACTGTAAATATCAATTTCAGATATAGAATAGTCTACCAACTATTGTTTCAATGAAAGAAGTTGCAGATTTGTACACATTTAGAACAGAAACCAAAAATTCCCTTGCTGTAAAATAAAAATGAATAACTAATTGTCCAAATCTCAGAGTAGGATAAAATTCTAGAATTTAAAAAAAGATTGGTTCTAAAAATATAATAATAATAATAATAACAGCCTCCAAGAATCTGTCCTAGATACACTATCAACTACATAGTCAGTTCTCATGTTCCATACCATTGTAAGAAACCTAGAGTTGTATATTATGTACAGCAGAAATAATTTGTATTCTATGGTTTCATATAATTTAGACATAGAAAGTAGGGTTTCTGCAACAGAATCTGCATAATCAGGAAAGAAAGGCTTCATTTGTTTTATTTTATTTTTAATTATGTACATTTGTAGGGATCTGAGAATATGAGGCAAGAAGGCGGCAGTGGATTTCCTGTACCTAGAGTTACTTAGAGTTGTCGGCTCCCTGACTTGAGTGTTGGGGACCAAACTCCAGGCCCTTGAGAGAACAGGATGTGCTCTTAACTTCTGAGACATCCGCCCTGGGAGACTTTATTTCTGTGTAATAAGATTGGTCAGAGAGCAACAGTTAAATTCTATTAGTCAGATGTAATCTTTGATGGAAATGGTTTCAGTTATTTTTGGTTAACTTGGCAGTGACTGTGCTGTCAGGTAAGATCTCAGACACTCTTGGAAGTGTTGCTGTGGACCCTGGCATGGGCCCTGGCATGGGCCGTGTCATGGAATAAGATGACTGGGGGTACCAGAGGTCTTACCCCATTTTGCTAGCTGTGTGACTCCAAATAAATTATTTTTATCAGTAACAAATTTACTGGATAACCTTTAAAGTGCTCAATACATGTTGTTGTGTAAATATGATACAGTGATTTCTTTTTCAATTTTTGTATTCCCCTTTCTAATGTTTTTCTTACTAAAGCCTATAATTTGTTTAGTAATTATTATCTAATATTCATTAACTGGTTTTTTTTTTTCTAAATGCCTGTTATTCTTCTAAGTACTAGGTCTATAAAGATGAATAAGAGAAATGTCTTCACTTTTATCAGTAAGAAATCTAAGTAAGAAGATAAGACAATGAATAAATAACAAAGCAACCTTGGGTACTCACAACTGCAAAGATGAATAAGGCAGGTAGAGGGGTTAATCGATGGAGATAAGGTAACTTGTTTAAGGAAACCAAAAGAGGCTTCTAGAAGGAACTGTCTTCAACAAGTTAAAGCTGCAAATAGTAATAAGAAGTCCAGACAGAGGGCACAGGGACTGCCTCATAGCACTGAGGCACCACATAGCCTCAGTGTGGGAAGGTAGGAGTGGGCCTAAAATCTTGTAAAATCAAGTTGGAAAGCTAAGCCGCAACCAGATTGTCTATGGCCTTGCAACTACATAACAATTTTATATTTCATCCGAAGAATAAAACACTGCACCAGAGATATGATACAGCCTGAAACATCTTGAGATACAATCTTACAGAACTGTGGGGTAGGGGTGGATAAGGGAGAGGAGAAAAGAGAGGGGAAGAGAGAAATCTGTGAGTGACAGGATCCTGACAATGACTCCGGAGCAAGTGTGCCTACCTTCCATACTCTAGTCTCCCCTCCCCTGTACCTAGACCATCTTCAAAACAGTTTGCCATGTGCATCCTTAGGAGCAAGAACAACTTGTAATTATGCAGTAATATTTTATCACGTCCTTTGTCTTACACAAGACATACTCCACCACATTGTCTGATGTCTTCAGTACTTGTCTATGTGGTCAGCTTCACTATGATCTTTCATTCTGAGTAATGACTGGAACTAGTGCCCTGGTGTGACTTGCAAAAGTTTGTAATAATCCAGGAACAAATGAAAGAAATGTCTTTCAGACACTGGCGTTTCAATACAACAGGTGTGCACAGTGCTTATTGCTGAGAACTACAGCACATTTCATAACGGCATGACTTTTTTAATGATTTCAAATTAGTATGAGGCTTTGCAGCCCCTCCCTGCACAGCAGTGTACTGTACTGCTTATCACTAAAAAGGCACTTCTGAATACATGGTCTTCCCGTTAGCTTCAGGAACATGCATTCAGTGATGATGATTTCATCTGGCATCTAGCATGGACTTAATACATTTGTGATAAGTGATCTTACTTTATTACTTTGACACAGTAATTTAAGTCATAAGATAACTGTTTTCATGGAAATCCTGTAAATGTTTTACATGTTTAAAACCTTAGAGCTTATTACAAACTCTTTTACATTTCCTCAAACAGAAAGAAAACACGAGCTACAAAACAAATTAGAAAGGAGTCAATTTAGATATGTTAAAGAACTATAATTTTGTTGTTTTTAAGTCCTATGAATCAAGTGCTGATCCTTCATAATGAGCACACACACACACACACACTTTATAGAAGAAAAGGCCTTTAATATAAAATGGAGTCTTTTGTCACATAATTCAGTGTACCAAAATTTATATTTTATAAGAAAAAAGTGTGGAATAATATTTTTCTTTTTTATCTAATTTTTTTCATTTTACATACCAACCACAGTTCCCCCTCCCTCCTCTTCTCCCATCCCCTGCACCTCCTCTTTACTTTATTACTTTGACACAGTAATTTACGTCATAAGATAACTGTTATCCCACTCCCCACCCACTCCTCAGAGGGGTGAGGCCTCCCTTGGGGAGTCAGCAAAGTCTAACATACCAAGTTGAGGCAGGACCAAGCCCCTCCCCCATAGGGAATGGGTGCCAAAAGGCAGTTCATGCACTAGGGATAAATCCTGGTCCCTCTGCCGGGAGCCCCACAAACAGATCAAGTCACACAACTGTCACCCACATTCACAGAGCTTACTTCTCCCATGCATGTTCCCCATCTGTCAGTCCAGAATCAGTGAGCTCCCACTAGCTCGGGTCAGCTGTCTCTGTGGTTTTGTATATAACAGTGTGGGCCTTAGAGTTAGCTGTCCTGCTGTTAGTGTCTTTAGCTATGGTTCCCTTCTGTGTCTCTATGCATGTGCAGACATGTGAGTGTTAGGTTTCCCTTGTGTTTTCCCTGGGTACAGCATGTAGGTCCTGTAGAATCATTTCCATTCATTGAAGATGAATAGTAAAAATAATAGAGGATGCCAGAACATTGATAGGAGCAATTTTAGGGACTTGGGAATGAGTAGAAATTTACCAAAATCAATCCAGTGAAAACTGCTTCCATCTCAGAATTCACCATCTAAGGAAATCAATTATATCATGAAATAAAAGTGTGGTAATCCAAATACACAATCACCACAAAGAACTATTGGAATTCCAGTGACTTCCATCCTTCCCCCACCTCTCTTTGTCATGTATTGTTTCCATTTGTTTTTGGAAAACAAATAGTATTTAAATAATAAAATGGTTTTAAATTTTGAAAATTATCTAAGTCACTTTAATGTATGCTTCAAGTTTGATTTATTTATGATATTTAATCATAAAAAGATGCTGAAAAGTTACTTTTATTGTTGGGAGTTAGTTATAAATCAGTCCACCATTAGTCTCACTTAACTTTCTTCTTATTTTTATTACTAATCACAAAGTTAGACTAACAGGCTTGGACTTTAAAATATAAATGAAACAAAAGTAACTTTTTCAGAAAGAATTAACAAAAAAGTCCCTTCTTTTGTTTGACTCTATTAAGTTATAACCTAGTTAGGGGGAAATGCATGTCTATATTTGAAGATATTTCCCAAAAGACAGAAGCAACCCCTAACTCAAATTCCATAATGAAGTCTTACATCAAGAGAACTAAACTATTATGTACAAACCATCAAAGTGCTATGCAATTGCCTCTTAATCAAATGGAAACTTTGGGCCACAAAAAAAAAAAAAAAGAGCTGACGAAGTTTGCAGCCTAGTATAAAATAAGAAGTAAGAATTTGTAAGGCATATTGGTCAAGTTCTTACAGAAAGTTTGGCGTCAGAGCTTTACATTCTTTTCATGTTTATTATGCCTTTCAGGGCAGAAAAAGAAACCAGAAGATATCAATGTGATATTCTGCTTATGGTTATAAAAAGAGCATTACAGAAAATATTAAATATTCATGAGAAATCCTTATTTCCCTCAGGTTCCAGAGAGCAAAAGATGCTGATAGATATTAAGCACCAAAGGAGGGAACTGTAACACACTACAGATAATCACTAGAGTTATAAACAAAGGCAGTTGATATTAATAATTAAATGAGAACATCCCCTGTGGAGGTTTCCACAAGCACCAGGCATGGTGTGTAACATCTCTTGGCTAACTGATCATTAGTTTCTTTCTAGACCAGGAGTGCACATTAATGGAACCTGTGTTTTAAGTCCAATAACTTGTCTAGTATAATAAATAATTATACATGCCCTGTGAGGACTCATCCCTCTTAGACCCTGGTGCTTTTAATGTCTGTGAGAGACTATTCAACAGAAGCAAATAGGGACTGTTTATCCATGCTCTGAAGTTTTGTGTTGCACAGTAACTGAGCAGTAGCAGAATTATTTTAATATCATCAGTAGCTGTGCTGGCTAGTTTTATTTTAACTTGAAACAAGTTGGAGTCATTTTGAAGTTAGGAACCTCAATTGAAAAAAATTCCCTACCAAATAGACCTGTGTGCAAGTCTGTGGCTCATTTTCTTGATTGGTGATTGATGTGGGAGAGCCCAGCCCTCTGTGAGCAGGGCCACCATGGGCAGATAGTCCAGGGTGTCATAAGAAATAGGGCTGAGCAAGCCATGGGAGTATGTCAGTAAACAGCATTCCTCTCTGTCCTCTGCATCAGCTCCTACTTTTAGGTTCCTGCCCTGATTTTTATCAGATTACTGACTGTAAGTGGAAACCTTAACTAAAACAATAGGAGGTTTTTTTTGTTGTTGTTGTTGTTTTTGTAGGGGTAGTTTTCTCTGTTTTTGAAAACTGTATCTATCTCAACAGGGTCTTCTTCAATGAGCAAGCATCAGTGCTAATTACCACCCTGTGATCCAGAAGAATCCAGTGACCAAGCATGGCTTCCTCTTGGAGACTAATCCTGTTCCTGTCTGTCACCAGGTGTCTTTCAGGTAAAATGCATGCATAATTATTGGATTGTTGTTAAGTCTCAGTTAACAAAGGTGTATGAAGATCTCCATCCCAAAGAACTAAACAAAACAATTATTAATAATTAATTAAAGAAGCTTAATGACATTTTAATTATCCTAAATACAGTTTTAGTAGAATATCATTTATTTTTATATATAGTGAACCACTATTGTATGCAAATATTGTTCATGTAACATACATACATAGATACATAAACATGTATATACTGTTTACTATATGGAAATGTGGATGATATAACCATATACACAACATTTCATTTTACATGTAGTGGCATGCGCTCTTAGCACTTATACTACACTGCTATGTGGTAAAAGTTTTTCATTGACTGTACAGATTTTTTCCTGTATCCAAGAATCAAATACATTCTCTGAACAGTATCACATTTTGCATATTACAGTGTTCTCTCAAGTAAACAGAAACTATCAAACATGGCAGGTAGAAGATCATACCTAGTTAGAAGTAACTATAAACTTCTTTCAGAATCATTGAGGTAAGCTTTTCCTAGCAATTATACAATACTTTCCAGTCTTGTCCCTGATCTCCATCCATGCAATACCTGCCATGAAATATACGTAATATGTGATGTGATTCTTTTAAAACCCTAGCTCTCAATCAGAAAGTGCTCCAAATGTGCTGGTTTGAAATCTGAAGCCATTGCTGTATGTGGAGAGATAAATTTGTCATTTCACTTTTATAAATCAGTATATGTTAAGATGCGATAGCTAAGTACACTTGAACATATTTACAAGTTTTAGAAATGTATCCACAGAAGCCTCACACCCTAATACCAGCAACTGATTAGTTGCAAAGCAAACAACACATTAATTATGCATTTATCAGTAATATTATTGGTTGTAAGCATTGCTTATTAAACAGTAAATGTAATAAGAGACGTGAAGGTTGGGGGAGGTCAGTGTAAACTCAAAAAGTGTATATCAAAGATACTGATCATTAAATGAAAATCATGGTTCATTGTTACTGTGTTCACTCAAGAAATGCATCTTCAGAAAGCTGTTTCTGCCTGGCTCTGTCATTGTCTGCACAGTATTCCCCACTTTCTGAATCCAATCTGCTCCTCTCCAGTCTTCTCAAGCTCCTTATCTGTTTGAACTCATGGACTGTCTGTTAGTTGTTTTTATGTATGAGTTGACAATTGCTGGTGGTAGGCAATAACAGTGTGGTTAGTTTCTCTTGAAATCACCCAACAATAAAAATTTCAAAGTAAATACTCCCTTCAAGGGATCTAGCCTTTGTATTTTAGGAAAAGCAAGTATACTATGTCTTGCATGGTGTCTGGAATTGCTAACTCTCAAGTTCTTGTATGTATCAAGTTGTTATTGACAACAGAATAAATGAAACATTGGAAGGTATTTAAACTTCTTCACTGTACCTGAATTTAATAAAGAGAAAATATAGCAAGTTTTTATAATAAATTAATTTTATCTCTCTGTCAAGACTTGCTTAAAAGAAAATCCTAATAGCTACTAAAAAGGGTATGAGCAGGGATGCTTTTATTTGAAGTCTTTACTATAGTCTATAGATAACACTCTTACTCAATTTCTGATAGTTCACCAATTCCTATGGTCTAATATTTATTTCACTGTTGTACTATCTTCTGTCTTGCTTTTTAGTGTTCGTGGTTACTGCTTTAAGTTAGATACAAGTGCTACTTTGTGGGTCACTTAACATTGATCACTGACATAGAAATGAGGGTGACTACTTGCATGTCAAGAGCGTGTTTAACATGATTGCTACCCTTTGAATTGTAAACAATGACTAAAGAGAACAGATAAACATCTAGAGTTTTGCTTCATGTACCCATTTCCAAGTGGCTAGACTATCCTGGGTCTGCTCCCCCGAGAAACACAAAAGAGCTCTTACACAGCTCAGCCTTGCTTGAGAACTGGCTGCTACTGCAGGAAGGATTCTTCATGGGCCTCATGGCCTGACATTAGAGCCAGACCTGCAAGTAGAGCAGACAGAACAGCATGTTCCAAATTAGCTTGCATAAAATAACACTAAAAATGCTGGTGAGGATTCAGGGTTACATTCCATCTGTTCCCAGTTAAGTTGCAAAATGGTGCCCTCATTGGAAAGAGCTCAACAATTTGTGAAAAATCCAAATAATCTTCCCTATGACCCAAGCAGCTCATGTCCTCCTCACTAGGAGTTAACCTGGCTGGTTTGGAAATATGGCCAGTTATATACAAATCAGAAAGTAAAAGAATATCCATACATACCTGAATCTAAGAGAATTCTTAATATTAATTAATAATTAAATAATTAATAATAGTACTTTTGTTTACAAGTTTTTAATAATAATCTTATACAATCAAATGTTAATAAAATGACAAGCGGGGCATATTGTTCAGTTGGGAGTATACTTACCTAGCATGTAGGAGGTCCTGGATTTGATTCCAGCAGATCATAAACTGGATATGATAATATATATATTTATATATATATCAATAATCTCAGCACGCCGGTGATAGAAGCAGAGAAATCAGAAGTGCAAGATTATCTTGGGCTACATACTGAATTTAAGGCCAGACTTGGCTACAAGAAACCCTTTCTCAATAATAATAATAATAATAATAATAATAATAATAATAATAATAGCTCCAAGGAGAAAACTATGAGAAAGACGTCTTCCAGGAAGTGAATGAACAAGCAGTGGGCCATCTAAATAATGGGACACTATTCAGTGATGAAATAAATGAAGTACAAACTTCATAAACTCATGACCATTACATTCACACTGCTAAATGCAAGAAGCTACTCTACAGACAACATGCTATCATTCTAGTTACATGACGCCCTGAGAAGGGAAAACCCACAGAGTGCAAATAGATCAGTGACAATCAGGAGATAGGCTGAACAGGGGGTCAAAGGGGCAGATGCAGAAATTAATATTTTGAAGGCAGTGAGAAAGCATTCCCTATGGACCAGATACTAATTCATGGTATGGTGTGTTTATCAAAATCATAGAGAATGTAAATCATAGATTAAACATTAATATATGCAAATAAAAAATGATTTAGGAGGTCATAGCCTCCCCAAACAGTTAGTTATCGAATTGGTGATGGCTTAGAGTTGTTGGAGGCATTGGTATGTACATATATATTCAAACATGATATAAACAAGCACAAAGGCTTCCATACGTGAATTTATATGCATATACACACAGATGTTTTATTTCAGTCATTCTAGAAGACATAGATGCAGTGTGTCCCTGTAGGAAGTGTCAAGATCTTTCTTTTTATTAAGTTTGCTCTTGAAGGAACAAGGAATATTTCAGAAATGACTGATTACAGGACTGCAGTAGGAAATGTCCTATATAAATCATTTTAGAGTACCTTATGGCTCCCGAAAACATGGAAGTGCTAGGGCAAATAAAACTACTTTAAAAAAAATAAAAAGAGACATAAAGAGGGGGCTGGGAGATGGCCCAGGAGGTAAAATGTTTGCTGTGTGAGTGTGAGAAGTGAGTTTAGATTCACAGACATACATACAAAACTGGGCACCTGAGCACATGTCTGTAACTCCAGTTCCCTTGTATCAAGATGAGAGAAGAGAGGAATCCTGGAATCTGGAAAACAAGTAGCCTGTCAGCCTCGGCATTGGCAATAGGAGAGTCTGTGGCCAACAAGGTGAAAGTGAGGGCTGGTACCTGAGGCTGTCCTCGGACAGAGGTGCCTGCAACACACACACACACACGCACGCACGCACGCACGCACGCACGCACGCATGCACACGCACACAAGCACACACACACATTCATTTTTTTTTAATTTCAAAAGGAAACATAATGAGGATATTATGACACAGAAACCAAAAGGTTTCCTCAAAGTTAGAACTGACATATTTGAGACACAAATTAAATTTAAAATTGCTGCATTATAGCTGAAAGGAGAAAATAAGTACCAACGAGTCTGCATTGGAATATATAAAATGCTGAATAAATAATGAGTCAGGAGAATGGAGAAATCTTCCTGTAGAAGAATGTCAAATTCTTTGTGTAGAGGAGGTGGTACTTAAATTTTCCTTTCCCTTAGTGTGAACTGTGCATGGGAGCTTTTCTCAATAAGATAAAACGTGGTGATTCCAAATCCAGTCAGGTTGTCCATGGGTACCAAGCATCTGATGAATCACCCTCAAACCTTTCAAAGTTGAGTAAACTGTGACATAAAAGGGAGATTGGGGAGGAAGACAAATTTAATTTGTTATTTGGATAGAATCACAAACAATAAAAAGAATATTGTGTAAAATCTTTTTTTAAAAAAGTAGTAAAGTTTTCTCAGGTGTCTCCACCCTGAATTATGGCTATGAGAGACCAGAATAATGCAACCTTGAAAAATATGACTTTCACATTGTGATTATTTTGAAACACTTCAGACATAAGTGACTCAGCAAAATTACCTTTCAGTAAGATAAATTTGCATATGTAACATGAATGTGCCTCTTTAATATTTGTATCTCCTTGTCTGCACCGGGAAGACTAGTCTGATAGGGGAGGAGGAAGAACAGAAAAAAAGAAAATTTGCAGAGGGGTGTGGAGCCATAGTTCCATTTGTGCGTGTTTAAGACCAAAAACTCTACTAGTGATTAAACTTAAACCCATATGCTCAGGCACATGGATCTTGTATATTGTTGATATCTTGTGCATATCTTATCAGGTCACTACAGCTACTGTGAGTTCATGAGTCTAACAGACACGCCATGTCTAGAAGATGGAGTTTCACAGAACTGCACCCCATACACAGACTTTTACATTCTTCTCTGAGCCTTGGAGGGGTGATACAGATCTTCAATTTAGAAGAGGGAACTGCCCAGTCTTTATGTTCAGCCGTTTGACCAGTTACATGCCTCTCTAGTAACCACCACCCACTACAACAGAAGCTTCTCTGGTCATGAGACAACGCTTTCTATGAGTATAAATATACAAATTTTGGAAGTGGTTTGACCCTATAGTAGTTTACCAAAATGATGGGAGGGTCTCACAAAACCTGACTTCCCTAGCCATGGGCATTTGAGTGGTTTTCAGTAGAAGGAATGCAATTCCTTCTATGGAGAAGCCCTCACATTCACCAGCCACTGACTGGTTACAGCTGTAACTGCCCTGCCACTGTGGTGCCATCAGGCTGATAGGTTGGCATTGTAGCTCACAGGGTCCTAGCTTAGGAAGACTGCTGGGGACTTTTCTCCCACAGAAGCCTGTGCAGTACCTTCCAGCTCTACAGAACCTCTTCAGGTGCATGTGATTGCAAGCTGTGCAGTAACCAGAGAAAGGCTAAACCACAATGTGCAAGCTTTTCCAAGCCTGGTGTTCTCTTTGTCAAAGTCTTGTCGGTCAAAACAAATCACATGAGCCAAAACCAGAATCTAGGGATGGAAAAGAAAATAATCTTTTAAAGGAAGCAGCTGGAAAAGCTGTAATGTATAATGTTTATGTATCCAGAAACAGAACACAAAGTCCTCATTCCTAGACCTACCACATGCTTATTTATTTTTAGGACAATTTTACTAGTAACAATTCTGTTTATAATCAGCAGTAAACACGAGTGGATATTTTTCTATGTTTTTATTTTTGACATAGGAGTAAGTGAGAGGATCAGACCTAAAACTTACTGGCTCTGATTAGATAAAAGCTTTAAAAATCAGTAAATAATTTTCTTCAACATTAAATTAATTAACTTCAATAAAAGCTAAGCTTTTAAAAATAGTATATATGAAGAATTTTGAGCAGAATTCATAATTATTGTAATATATTTTAATATATATTTGTGTGTATCTATACACACATACATAGAGACAGATGATAGATGGATAGATAGATAGATGATAGATAGAGAAAACCATCAATATTTTTAACATCTGTTGGATTAAAATATTCCATATTATTGTTCAATGTAAAAATGATTCTCAGAGGACATGGCATTCTCCAAGTAAATACAGAAATAGCAATAGGGAATGCAGTGGGATTCACCTTCATGTATGCTGAATTACTAAGTAACTTTCCTGTCTTTATAAATAACTTTTCATTTATTCTTCATGTTTGAAAGAACAACAAAATAAAAGGTGTGAATTGATTTTCTGTGTTATGCAAAATATTCTGTCCAGTGGGTTCCTCAGTCATCTTAGTCCTCATGGACAATGGCTAAGGATTATGCTAATTCACTTATAAATATTTAACATGGGAGGATTTTATAATAGTATTCATTATAGCAAGGTTCCTTTTCATGTAGTATAAATTGTTCATTATTACTGGCACAGATGGGAAATCATATAGAATATCTGCTTAGCATGTGTAATGTAGTGTTGGTTCATAATAAAGATATTTCTCCAACAACAACGGTTTCATTAGACCAACAAACATCCTCACATGCTTCTGATTGCTACCATGACAAGGTGTGTGAGCACCACTTTCTTCTCTTTTGTTATGTTTCATGTCCCTGGTAGTTTTGTTCTTAGACAGAAACTAGTGGGTGTACAATGTGTAGATTGCCTCCCATAACAATGCTTTTGAACTCTCCAGATGAGATGGGAAGTCCATCTGATCAGCGGAAATGGCCATCTGCCAATTCTCACATAAGTATCTGTACTTAATTTTCAGCCACTTGTACATGCTTCTTTAAGTCGTATTGGTTTAAAAAACAACAGCAAGGACAAAAACAAAGGCACTTGCTCTCTCCCTTGACCCTATTCTCCTTCTTTGGGATAAATCCATTTTATTGAAAAGGAGAGAGTTTGTTTCTTCTGCCAAGCAAATGATGTACTGGTGAACAGAGAATGCCTGTCACTGATAAGCGTATACAATACCGTCTTCCTTGGGGGTGGTGTGGTAAATCATGGAAACCTTTGTCATTGTCAGAGTGTTACCTCAGAGTTTATAAAGGTAAATGGAAAGGAAGGTGCTACAGCAAACAGGCGCCCAATAACTCTGACTGGCCTATTGGAATTTAGAAAGAAAAATGGCTTATGGCTCCTTCCTGATCATTTTTAAATTATGCATTTGCACATTGTATTAGCCCCCCGGGAAGTCCTGATGATAACAGGAGCTCCCTCACTGTGACAATCCAAGCTGACTTTATCAACTATGCTCTGGTGGTATTAGAAATGTAATTATTCAGCAAACAATTTAATTTGTCCTTGTTGGGAATGAGGCGGGGGTAATGGTTGGATCACCTGAGTTTAATGCACTTTGTTGTTCTTATCTTAACAGCAAAGACCATATTAAAAGTCATCTATAATTGTCACAATTCCTGGGGTGAAATAAAATTAAGTCATCAACTAACAAACCAGTTGAGAGTCTTAAGAAATGATTGCAAGTATGTGTCTCAGTTTAATGAAGATGACACGGAGAGTTAGCTTACGAGGTCACCTAAATGTGATTTCTTTTGCATTACGTTACTTATTGAAAATAGTTTTACACTTTGGTATTGGACAGGACTGAGCAATATATGCCAAAGTGTTTTGCCATTTATAAACAGCTGTGATGGTCATCAAGTATCCTTTAAACCAGTCATACTGGTCTCATTATTTTTCAATAACTTAATCTTTACTAGAGAAAATTGATCATCAAATCGGTTTTCTTTGTTTTAAAATGATGCTCAGACGATTCATAGCTAACCCTGTCCATGAACACTTGTCTATGACTGTTTACAACACCAGTGTTCAAGCAGAGGTAAATTTCAACCACAGCAATACTAATGTAAATGCACCTATTAATGAACTGAATTTCACATTACTTACAATGAACGTGGGAGGAGAGAGACTGCCCCATGTAGTCATTTGTGAGAAAACACTTTTTTTTTCTGTGTCCCATTGGTTTCATCTCTATTCAGAATATAAAGTGGGTAGAAAATTCCATTCACCTAGCACTAACAACCAAGGAAAGCTACGAAACAGAGATACAGAAAAACACACAGGGAATTCCTGCTGTCATTAATTTTTAAGCAAACTATGTAGGGGTTTTAGAGTCTGAATACTGTAATCCATTGTGTATAAAATAAATCACGTATCACTAACTGGGAGAAAGAAGATGTTTTTAAGTTGTACACACTGCCTTTTGTTTTACCTTAGACCTTTCAGGGAAATCCTGCTTTTTTTTTTTTTTTTCCGAGACAGGGTTTCTCTGTGTAGCTTTGTGCCTTTCCTGGAACTCACTTTCTAGCCCAAGCTGGCCTCGAACTCACAGAGGCTCTGCCTCCCAAGTGCTGGGATTAAAGGTGTGCGCCACCACCGCCCGGCGAAATCCTGCTTTTCTAATCATTAAACCATTGAAAATTTATCAACATCATCATGTGGAGATATTTATATGGTGTAGCTGTCAACAAAGCCCTTCCTTCCCAGAAGTTACAAAAGAGTGGTTTGCCTTTCAGTGTTTCTCGTATCTGTATTGATAAGTGTGCCAGAGCACACCAGCTTCCACTGCGATGAGTTTGGCCCTGGTGTGTGCTTCCAGGTGACTTTTGCCTCAGTTGAGTATGAGATGAAACCACCTGCATGGTCTCAGTCAGAGAGGAAGAAGGTTTTGAGTGACGCTCTTTTGATTTTGAGTAATTACATACCTCATGGCTGTGATTTTCCTCTTTATGTAAAAATACGTGACTTCTGCTCTATAAGAGCAGAAGCAGTTTGTGCTCTTTGACATTTCATGTACAGAAGTAGGAAAATGCTTATTAGATGTATAAGTATAATCATTTTTAACTTAATAAATATGAGGCTTATAATTTTTTTCAGTTAAGGAGTATATAATTTAGTAATTTTGACTCAGAAAATACCCAGAGTGGTTGAGTAACTTTGGATTCCCCAACCTAATCATACTGACGCATTTCAAATGTAATAATCCAGCTGAGGTTGGCTGTGGCATACAGACTTCTTGAGTTAAAGCAAGACAGTTACTTAGTTTAGTTCTGGACATTATGAAAACAAACTGTAAAAATAAAAATTTTAAAAATGTAGAAATGCAAATAATAAAGGGAAAAAAGAAAAAGGTTACATCTTTGAGGCATTCAAGCTGCCACTTGGACCAGGTCAGCTCTCGCCCTCCATTTCCCTCAGCAACATTAGCTGCAGGAGGTCCCTAGGAGCCAGCCAGCTGTGTGACTTTCTCCTCTGTCCTTGGTGCTAATTCAGAGACAGTCACTGGCTGGCGGTGCTTTCCTAGCCTAGAGCTATTTTTATTTAATGCCTAAATTCAGAACTACTTCAACCTGGCCCCAGGATTCTTATATGTTCCAGAATAACCCTGAAGAAATTGACCATTTTTTTTCAAATGGGATAAAGCTTAACATGCAACATTGCTTTCAGTTATTGTACAGTCTGCCCTCTGAAAGCCAGTACTGCTGTAGAGAAAGACTATCACACAAGAACATAGTCGGCATAGTGTGCTGAAGATTGTAATGGGGTGTAATTAGTAAAATTAAGACAACATATACAGGGGTTGGAGCAAAGGCTTGGTAGTTGAACGTGTTTAATACTCTTGCAGAGGGCCCAGGTTTGATTCCAAGCACACACACAATTGGCAATTGACACCTGCCAACATCCAGTTGGAGGGGATCTGATGCCCTCTGGCTCCACAGACACTTGTTCATATGTGGTGCACATAAACTCATATAGCCATACACACACGCACACAGAGAAAACCAAAGGAAAATGTGTACAAATATTCTCATTTTCAGTCCTGGGATCTTTGGAAATAATTCACTCATAATTCTGTTACCTTTGCAAATATTTGTTTAGTGTCTACTGTCTTGTTCTAGGTATTAAGGACATAGCAATGTACAAATCACATCCCTTCCCTTAGGAAATACATATGCTAACAGAGAAGACATATCTTCTCTAGAAAAGAAGTAATACAAGATCTGATGGTGATAATTTCTGTAAAGATGTTAAGTGAATAAAGGGAGAGTGGGTGGCCTGGGTGGCCTGGGAGCAGGTTGCTGCTCTCTGTAGGGTGATTATAAAAGGGCACTGTGAGTTGGTCCCTAAGGAAACATCTTATAGGTGTAAAAAAGAAGGACAAATGAGTTTCTGCCAAAAAAAAAGTGTGCTTATGGCTGCAGGGACAGTGTCACATTGTGACAGATGTCACAGTGCTTAAGAGAGAAATGACGTCATATAGATGAAGAAAGTCTCAAACTGAGGAGAAAGAAAAACCTCTGTGGATGAAGACAGTGTCTAACAAAAGTTATAGGTGGAGAAATAAAGAAATACACATTCTCTAGAAGTCACCTGTGATTAACACAGTCTACTGTCGGTGGAGCAGCATGGTCAGGGTATAAGCTGAACTCTGAACTCTGCACATGGCACAGCTTCATATCAACAGCTTGCTGTGTATGGAGAGTTTTGTGAAACTGTCAATCACATCAGATACTAAACTTTCCAGATACATCTGGTTTTTTTCTTTTCTTTTCTTTCCTTTCCTTTTCTTTTCTTTTCGCTTCCACAGTTGAGACTCTCAATAGACTATTCACTCCTGTTCATTTTTAGTAGATGCTAACTAATTTTCTATACAAAAGTTCATCTATACAATTAATTTGATTTTGGTCCATAGCAGCAAAGCATTGTACACCTGCAAATCCACAGGCTTTACCTATTTTTTAAAGAGTTCAAACAGAAACTGATAAGTGAATCACATATGATTTTGCAGTAGCTATAAAAATTGGCACACTGTTCTGGTACAAAAGCAGAGCCAGTGTCCATTCAATAGCATTCTACTGAGACTTGGAGAGATTCAGAGTTAAGGAAGCAAGTGTGCATGCCAAGAGCTTGCACACACTTAGGGCAGAAGGGAGGCCGTTTGGGGTGCACATGACAAGACTGCCTGTTCTGTTCATTTGCAGGTTTACCTGAGCCATGTGCTTGCTTTGTAGCTCAGTCTGGTGTAAAGCTCCCGAGGTTTCTGTCATAGTTTCTGAAGTTCTAGAGTTACAGGATAGACACCACCATGTCCAACTAAATCAACTTTACTGCTTTGTGGAGAATAAACTGCATAGAATAGAAACCGGGAGATTAGGTTAAGAAAGAATTGCAATAGTTTTGAAGAGAGAAAACACCATCAACAATTTATATCTGTAGGTGTCCAAAGGCTATTTCTTGACTTCATTGTAAGTCAGTACAGGCAAAGGCCTACCCTACCAGGGCTAACTGATTCAGTTATATTAGCAGCTGCACAAGAGGAAGTCTAGATTTGCTTTGCATCTCTCATGCTAACACAGCTATAGTGTTATGCTCTGTTCCAGGCTGCAACTTCCATATGTCTGTGGTGTTTTACTCAATTCAAGGCTCAGTTACAGCACACAAGCCTGTATACTGTCAGGATGAGAGAGATGAAAAATGTTCATGTCAAAGCAGAGATGACTAGAAGAGGGGATGAATGAATGATACTTACAGGAGTTCTAAGTCAGAACTCAGGGCAAGGGCTGGAGAGACAGTTTAGGACTTGAAAGTGCTTGTGCTCCTGCAAAGGACCAAAGTTTTGTTCCCAGCACCCATAACAGGTGACTTACAGCTGCTTGCAGTTCTGTCTCCTGGAGATATTGCAATCTCGTTTGGTCCCCTTCAGCACATAAACAACAGCCTCAAAGGACACATTCCTCCTGCAAGAATCCATTGATTTGATGTTGATTTTTCCTAGCCATCAAGTAAAAGATGTTTGGGAGATGTATCTAATGGGTAGGCAACTAGTTTATTGTGGTTGAACTTGGGTGTACTCTGAGCATTTGGCATGTCTTTGTTGACAGTAAGTACTTTATTTTAAGTTATATTCTTTACATGGGACATGCATGGATAGTTGGCTTTTACATATTTTGTAATAGCAAGCAACTTCTTGTGCACTGAAAGATGTAACATGTAAGATAAATGTTTAGTACAACATTCATATATATCATTTCAGAACAATATTCTCACAGTGAGATACAAACCCAAAAATTACACAGCAGAGAAGTCACAAGGTAGGTAGCAACAGTTCCAGCACAAAAGAGAGCATTTGCCATGGTTTATACTACATGCAATACAGTATTAAACAGTTATAGTTCATCATGTGTAGCCCATTTAGGCTTATTCTAAACCATGGGAGCAGATAAACTACTAAATCTACAGAAAAGTGAGTGGTGAGATTTGATGTTCTGAGAATGATTCTAAGGATCCAGAGTTGCTCAAGTGTAGAATCAGGAGATTTTCTCAGGATGGCCGCTCTGTTTTCTGCAGTGAATGTTCAGGCTTGATATAAAGGATAACTGCATAAAATAATTTCAATATTGTATATTTGGCACAGATTATCTGACCCTTCAGATATATGGACAGACTCTCAAAGGAGGGGCAAGGTGGTTTAACAGTGATTTTGTTAAGTTTTTATAATGGTACTTGGATATGATTTCCTGCTATAAGCTGCAATAATATGAAGTATGATTTCAGCTGATTATGACAAACTAATACCTGGAAGAAACCAGGGGCCTTCCAGAGGTCAAGCTGAGGCTCAAGGAGTCTTGGTGATATTGGCTTTTGATTATTAGCTGTTTCTTGCTATGAATTTCTCGTATGTTATTGTATTTTTTCCATCATTCATTGGGCACCATTTCCCCTCTACTAACAGAATATTTAGATAACCTTCTGTGCAGTAACACAGCCAGGATCCCCAATTTCAGGCCTTTTTGTAATTATCATCATTAGCAGCGTCTGGCCAGGACTATCCCTGGAAGGACGAAAGTGTGGACGAAAAAGAAATAAGTTTTTTAGGGTGCAAAATATTGTGCACCCTAATAAACTTATCTGGGGTCAGAGAACAAGACAGCCACTAGATACCGAGGCTAGAAAATGGTGGCACTCACATCTTTAATCCTAGCATTCCAGAGGCAGAAATCCCTCTGGATCTCTGTGAGTTCAAGGCCACATTGGAAACAGCCAGGCATGGTGACTCACGCCTTTAATCCCAGAAAGTGAGCTTTTAATCCCAGGGAGTGAGGCAGAAAGCAGAAAGATATATATGGCGAGAGGACCAGAAACTAGAAGCTTTTGGCTGGTTAAGCTTCAGGCTTTGGAGCAGCAGTTCAGCTGAGAACCATTGGGATGAGGACACAGAAGCTTCCAGTCTGAGGAAACAGGATCAGCTGAGGAACTGTCGAGGTGAGGAAGCTGTGGATTGTTCTGCTTCTCTGATCTTCCAGCATTCACCCCAATAACTGGCCTCAGGTTTGATTTTATTAATAAGACCTTCTAAGATTCCTGCTACACGAAAGTATCTTATCAGAGATACCTCTGTACTCTCTAAGAACAGACTTAAGCATCCAGACTATCTGTTTGAGAAGGCTTGGCAGAAGTGCTAATTAAGCTTAACTTTCTCCTTTCCAAAGTCTTATCTCTAGTTTTAGATCCACCCTTAACAATTAACTCAGAACTAAAGGGTTCCTTCTTACAGGTACATCTAGCTGTGACAGAAGTTGCTTAGCCAAGTTGCCTAGCGACCAAGCACACTTCCCCGACCCTGCCAGAAACTGCGGGAGCAGAGAAAGCTTGGCAAGATAAAGGCCAAATGGATAAAAGGCAGTTTTATTTTCAGAGCAGGGACGGAAAAGAAAACAGAAAATGGAAGGACTAGATGGGTAAGAACCAGAGAGGAACAAACTGAGATGGGGAAGAACTAGATTGGAGGAGTAGAAGAGAGTACTAGAGGAGATGGGAGATGAGGACGAGCCAGATGGGGAAGAACTAGGTGGGTAAGAATAAGATGGGAAGAACTAAGGAAATGGGAAAGAATTCGATGGGAAAGAATGAGAAAGAGAACTTAGAAGATTATAGAGAGGAACTACGGATGAAGAGGAGCTAAGATGGGAAAGAACTTGAAGAATGAGAACCTAGATGGGGCAGAATTAGATGAAGGAATTAAGATAGCACAGAGGGGGAACAGCATATAAATATAGAGAGAAATCAAGCTAGAAAGGAGCTAAAAAGAGAGCAGAATAAAAACTGTGTAGAGAGAGAACTGACTCAGGAGAATAAAGTGAATGGACTAAAGAGTATCGTGTACATAAATTTACTAGAGTATCCCTCAGATTAATCCACCACCGTAGTGTCTCTTCTGGAACTATGGGCAAAGGCTATCGAGGGGCTGGACTTCATTAACTTTCAATAGTTACCAAATGAGAAGATGGTGGCTGGTTACTGGCTGAACAGAGAACAGAGACATGGGATGAGGCTAGGACCAACGTGTGCCAGAGTGGAAGAGATAGGAGGTGCAGCATGATGGACAGGAGAAGTGGCTTGGGCCAGCCAGCTGCATTGAGACATCATGAAGAGACAGAGGTAAAAAAGGTCTAAAAGTAATATGATAGGACATAGATTTAAGAAATGATTATGGTCAAAGAGGAGACAATGAGTTAAATAAAAGAACCACACTGAAATATGTGTCTATGTATATAGAGTCTGTATCTGTTATGCCTGTCTATGTTGGGTGTGTGTTCTCGATGTGCATTACCATGTATGTTTCTATGGCAAATGGTATGTGTTGTACATGGTGTGTGTGTGTGTGTGTGTGTGTGTGTGTGTATGTGTGTGTGCACATATGTGATACTTGTTGAGTATGTTGGTCTATGTTCAGTATGTGTGCTGTGTGTGTGTGTTGTATGTATAGGTGTTGTTTGGTTGTGACATGTGTGTGTATTTAGCGGAGCTTAGTAAATGAGAATCTAATTATCTTTTGATTCCAGCCATGGAAACTCATTTGAAGTAATAACATTGACTGGATCATAAATAGTTTTTTCATGCAGGCATCTGATTCCATTTTGTGAGGCTGTTCTGCATGGTCAGAAGTTTGTTTTAAATATAGCGTACAAACAAGAATCTAGAAATGACTCCTGTAAAAATGCAAAGTAGGACATTTTGGGGAAATAGCATAGAAGTAAGAGAACTGAGTGTGCTCTGACTTTGCTGGGAGTTGCCTGTCACTTCTCCGTTCTCTGTAACATGACACAAAGCTACAGCACTGGACTCATCTCTCCTGGTAGACTGGCTTGCAGTCCTTTCACAAACCAGGCTAAAGCGCTGGCATTAGGGAACTTAGATGTTAAATGTCCATGGAGGTCAAAGAATGTGGCTATACACAACCACCTGCTTAGTAAATGAAAATCTACTAACTAAATGGTGTTAACTGAGGTCCAGTTTAGAGAATTCGAAAGTGAGAAAGAGTGGAACATGAAGAAGAACAATGTAAATGATAGATTTGTGCAAAGATGTGACAATTAAATCCACTTCTTCGTATGTTAACAGAATGTATTTTTTTATTTAAAAGTTTTTTCATTTTATGTACCAACCGCATTTTCCCTTCCCTCCCCTCCTCCTGCTCACCCTCTACTTTCCCCCCATCCCACCCCCCATCCACTCCTCAAAGAAGGTACAACCTCCCATGGGGAGTCAAGATCATGATGTGGAAACCCACAGAGACCAGAGCTAGTTGAAGCTCACTGACTCTGGACTGAGAGCTGCATGGGACTGAACTAGGTCCTCTGAATGTGGGTGACAGTTGTGTGGCTTGGGAAACTTGTGGAGCCACTGGCAGTGGGACCAGGATTTATCCCCAGTGCATGAACTGGCTTTTTGAAGCCCATTCCCTATGGAGGGACACCTTGCTCAGCCTTGATGCAAGGGGGAGGGGCTTGGTCCTGCCTCAACTTGATATGCTGGAGTGTATTTTTTAAGTTGAAGACAAGAAATTAGTAAATTGCAAAACCTTTTTGTCTAAGTTACCAGTTTTTCTTCCCATTACAGAGTAAATAAAATGAAAACTTCTCTCCAGCCAGGAAGGGAGCTGAGAGGAACAGCACATGTTGGCATATCTGCGGAAAGAAAAGGAGGCTCCCCTTCAATCACTAAATGCTTCCTAACCAACAAAAAGTCAAACGTAGATTGAACATACAGAATATTCTTGGAATGACCTGGAATATCCTCTCCCCTCCGTGTGTGTGTGTGTGTGTGTGTGTGTGTGTGTGTGTGTGTGTGTAAACACCTTGACTTAAGTATGGAAAGTAAGCACAACCCTAAGTCATCATCTCTCTCCTTGCTTGAGACAAGGTATCTCTTGGCCAAGGCTGCATAAGCCAAGGTAGCTGGCACACAAGCTTCAGGTGATTGTCCTGTCTCAACTTCCCATCTACCATTAGGAGTTTACTAGTATTGCAGAGGTATAGACTTTCCTGTAGATTTGGAAGGCAAGTAACATATAACATAGTGGTGCAAGAGAATGCATGAAGCGCAAAGGTTCACGAGCCAGTTATAGAACAAAAGTTCAAGGACCAGAGTTTTCCTGATCTGAGCTCTCGGTGGATGATGATCAATGCTTAACTGAAGCAGTTGAATTTAGAAGTGTAAGGTGGCTCGCACTTACCCAACTCTGTGCTGTTGTAATGAAGGGCTTAGAGTTCCAAGGCTCCAAGAATGTGTGGCAACACTAGCACTAGTGTGGAAGGAGTCTTGGCTGGGTTAGAACACGGTGACCAGGAAAAGGAACGAACACAATGCAACTATGTCCAGGAAATGAGATAGATGTACTTTGTACCACCACTTCCACAAAAATAAGAGCAGCATGAATCCCTTATGGGGCAAAGCATCAAGGGCTTACCTGTTTTACTAGGACCTGTCCCTTAAAAGTCTGCCTCTCAATAACCCCTTCAGGGGGATCAGGCTTCTAATACATGAGCTTTTAGGGGAGTCATAAACATTGTCCATGCTATAACAGGCTACTATTGGCTGGAACTGGGAAGAAAGTATCAGAACAAGACTTCAGTCTGAACAAAGTCTGCCATGCTTGGAGCTCCAAGTAGATTGGAAAGGATCTCAAAGGCCAAATTGTGTGATTCCTCAAATATCAGTGAAGCGACTCCAGCCAGCCCGAGAATGGCCAACATGGCTCCAACAGGCCTTGCCTTTCTCTGCCATTCCCTCTGCCTTGCTAAAAACTATTAGATTACATTCCTAAAGCTAGCCACCAAGGTCCATTCCCTTATTTGGTCACTTCCTCCACCTGAGGCTAACTACCAAGGTCCAGCTATCAAAGTATTGAAGTCCAGCAATCAAAAGCCCCTTTTGGCTCATCTAGTTATTATGTTCAATTAAAATTAAAAACCTCATCCTAACATGGGGTTTCTGCTTTTGCCTTTATAAACCACCATTTGCCTGTGGGCCATGTCTATCTCCTCTCTATCCAGAGGCAGTCTTTTCTCTCCCCACTCTGGGACAAATATCCCTTCCCCCCTTCTTTGTTCCCTTCCCCTTCGCTCTCATCCTCTATCTCCTGTCTTTTTTGTTTTTCTGTCTCTGTCCCTTATCACTGCTCTTTGTCCCTCTGGGGCAAATAAATCTTTATGCTGAGACTTGATCTTGGGGTGTCCTGAGCTGATGTCCATTTTTTCATTCATCATCTAGTCAAGTGGCACACACAGATTCAGTGCCCACATCACAGCTGAAACATCAGTGAAAGACATCTGGCTCTTATCTCTCTGACCCCATCTGAGGGATTCACGAAGAGAAGAAAAGCAAAGACCAAAATATCATTTCCAACATATTTTCATCTCCCTTAGCAGAGGTCTTCAGTGGCAGGACAAACCTCACCTTTGGAACAGAGGAAGAATGAGAAGTAGAAGACTTGCATAGGCAGGGCTAGACATGTTAATAAAACCATTCTTTGTATCTAAGATTCTGAATCTATGAATTTGATGTGTGCTAGCTGGTTGGTTCTTTTGATTTGAAGATAGGAAAGTATCTCGGAGAAAGGTGACTGAGAAGTTTATTGGCAGGTATTGCAGACTCAGGTGGAGAAGGGCATCCAGTAGTTGAGACTCTCAGGGGTCCTGGCTTTCATTGGTTTGGTATCCTCTTCCTGGTGATTTTTCCATCTCTCCTTCATTGGTCCTAAGGTGTCCATGTGTGCCTTCTAGCACAGTAGCTGGAACCCCTGCTGTGGGATGGTCTGTATGTCAAATTGCTCTGATTGGTCAATAAATAAAACACTGGCCAGTGGCTAGGCAGGAAGTATAGGCGGGACTAACAAAGAGAATAAAAAGAACAGGAAGGCGGAGGGAGTCACTGTCAGCCGCCGCCATGACTAGCAGCATGTGAAGATGCTGGTAAGCCATGAGCCACGTGGCAAGGTATAGATTTATAGAAATGGATTAATTTAAGCTATAAGAACAGTTAGCAAGAAGCCTGCCACGGCCATACAGTTTGTAAGCAATATAAGCTCTGTGTTTACTTGGTTGGGTCTGAGTGGCTGTGGGACTGGCAGGTGACAGAGATTTGTCCTGATTGTGGGCCAGGCAGGAAAACTCTAGCAACAATCCCCATTCCCATCCAATAGTGCATAAACAGCCACAGGTTGGTTAGGATCTGTCACCAATCACAATGGACCCCTGAATCCAACAGAGAAAGAGAAACTTAAGGAAAAGAATGAAAAATGAAGTCTCATTTCCTTTCCCCATTCCCCCCGCCCTAGAGACCCATGGCCTTAAATTCAGCCAACTGAAGACCAAAATTATTTGAGAAAGATTGTTTGTGCCCAATATATACAGTCTTTTCTCATCATAGCACTCTATCCTACATAACTTTATATGGGTTCTAGTAACATTTGCATTGTGTAAGACTTCATATCATAAGTGATCTGGACATGATTTAAAGTAGAAAAATATGTACATAGTGCCTACAATATCATCCCATTTGATATAAAAGATGTTAAAGTCCACACATATCAGCTTTGCAAAGGATCTCATGTTCAGTCTGTTAGGATATGAAGGATGACTGTATTCTAAATCTATACCTAAAAGATACAGACACTTAGAGATTCTGGATTACATCATCAAATGCAGAGCATGGTGGAGAGAGCACTCACATATTTAAAGTGACAAATGAGGAAACATAAAATTTTATAAATGTATCACATATATTTTCTTTCTGTCAATATACAAGTCTAAATCTACTTATCAGTAAAAATAATTTGGGGGTTCTGGTGAGATGGCTTGCATGTTGATAAGCCAGATAACCTGAGTTTAAGCTCTAGGACCATTGTGATGGAAAGAGAGAACCAATTTTCACAAGTTTCTTCTGACTTCCATGTACACTCCATGACATGCATGTACACACACACACACACACACATACACACACACACACTATGGTATATAAAAATGTTTTATGATAAATATTACAGTGAAAATGAAATGAGTATCAGTGTATCTGGCAATATGAATGGATGCTGGGGGATCAACACTTCCCACTGTCTTCATTCATTGGTTTAGAGGCCTTTTTAGCTCTTTGGAGTCAGCTAGTTTAAAAATGGCATGAGCATGCAGTAGTCATGACCTATTGCCTTCCCAGACATCTCACCTTTTTCATTCTGTCCTTTCAGGGGTTAGAATTTAATGTGAACTTTGAAGGGATTCAAACATTTAGACCATAGCATAGACCTTTGGCCTGAATGAGCAAATCTTGGACCACGATGAAGGGATAAAAGTGTCCAGGGTTCTCCATGACATAATGCAATCCCTATGTTATTCCTGCTTTCATTAGCAATATTTCCTAGGCCTCGCTGAAAACATTTATTAAGTAATCCACATCAAAATCTTCAGGAAGAGAAAATGCTCAAAGAGGTTCTAAGTCTGGAGGGCATCTGGAAACTAGGTGGAGAGGGCACAGGAGTAGGAAGGTCACAGCAGCATTTTGCAGAGCATCCCCTCTGTCTTTCCTTGGCGTGTTACCCGAGTCCTGCTCAGCTCCCTCCTCTTTCCCCTGTACACACATATTCCACAGCCATATGCTCCAAATAGACTCTTCACATTTAGCAAAATGAACTGAGGCTATGCGACTTGTTGACTTACAAATGATTAATCTTAATGTCTGGCAAAAGCCAGGAATCCAGAATAAATAGATGTGTTTTACTAGATTAATGTTCAGAAGTTATGACATTTATGTTTCCACTAGGCATTATGCTGTAAATTATGTCAATATAGTAGTTTGTTACAGACTGCTATGATTTTCATTTAATTAAAAAACTTGAGTGGCAGTTTTTTTATATTGATGGAAATTATGAACAAATATTTCCCTAGAGTGATATATAAAACTGAACAAAATAGAAAACATGACAGAGCCCATGGGAATATCAAACAATAACTACTGCAAGTCATGTATTAAAAATAAAGTTCGATAACCCCCTCATTTCTTACTTATAAAATAGCTGAAGAGAGTTGTGCATTTAATTTCCAAGGTTCCCACTGTCTATGTTTATGTGGACTGTGAGAATCATAAAATTGATCTCATGAGATGAAGTAGGCCAGATAATTATTTGTGAGTGTGAATGACACTATTGGAAAAGGCATGGTGCCAGGACCCATGGACTGTGCTGAGTTCCTTCAACTTTCAAATCTGCAGCTATTGAAACTGGGCATCTAAACTAGTCAGTTTTCTCTTCTCCCGGCGGGCGACCAGCTGCACAGGGCATGTAAACAGGTGCTCCACAGTTATCTCCTGGAGGGAAGATGGAGGCTCCTGAGGATCAAGAAACCAACAATTCACAAGACTCAGGCAGCTCAGCAGGTTACAAACTCAAAGACCCACCAGCAGTTACATAAACAGTAAATAATCTCTGGGGCAGACAGACTCTGGGATGGAGCTGCCTGCAATTTTGCAGCCACTTTCAGGGATGCAGCTTTCCTGAGTTGCCATTCGTGTTCAGGTGGGCTTTTCAGAAGCGCACCTGTCTTTGATTCGCCCACACTCCTGTAAATAACACTTCACCTATGCTTCTAGAAGTATCACAGCAAATTCATTAGTTCCCCAAGTGAGACGCCTGTGGAATGACTCCTTTGTCATTCTGCTTGTGCGTGTCAGTATTTGTACACCCAATACCAGTGCTACACTCATCCTCCTGAAGCTGGCTCTGGTTATGCCTCCTTGAAAAATAATTATACAGCTTCACTCCCGTAAGAGTGCTCCTTATGCTGATAGTGAGGACTATTACAGCCTAGCCCAGAGTAACCACTGTGTGCTCCATAGACATCAGGGTCTTAGAAACACCTGAGACCTACCACGTCTAAATATGTTCATCACAGCGCAAGAGCGCTGTGGAGTTTACACATTGTTTTGATGGTTTCACTAGTTAAGCCAAAGCAATGGTGAGAATATGTAGGGACCAGGCTTCACCCATAGGGGTAGTGAAAAGATGATCGTTTTAAAATTGAAAAGTTGATTTCTAGGCCAGTGAGATGGCTCTGTGAGGGAAAAGACAAACAGTTGTTTTGCTTAAGTGGCAGTCTGAGGTAATTTTCAAAGAATATTTTTGACAAGCACGCAAACTCAAATACCAGATTGCCTCTTTGTTTCAAGTAAAAACATGTCCCATGGAAAAGCATCTCCTTGTTTTCGCTCTCAATGGCTGCCGAGGCTGACGGCCTGATATGGTGGAAGGAGTTTTGTCTCTCAATGGCTGCCAAGTCTGACAGCCTGACCTGGTAGAAGGAGAGAACAGACTGGGGTATGCTGTCACCTGACCTTTACGCCAAGGCACGGGTTTCCAGCCCTCTGCCACACACACAGTAAGTGCCTTTGAAAAAAAATAATCTAGTCTCATTGAAATATCCTTAATGAAACCCTAAGTATATTAAAGTTCCATTAACAAAACTTTCAGATCCATTTAATAGTTTTAGAACAGAATAAAATGTGTGTATAGCTCACTTCAACCTGATATGGAAAGAATGCAGATGCTAAGGAGAGCCTAAGGAGAGCTTTGTGCACATGTTTGCACCGGACTTAGTTTTAACTTGAAAGAAAGAGGGACGCTGCTACTTAAGCTTGCAGGCTTGGAAATTAAATCTTTAAAAGTTAACTGAGCACGCATGTAAGAAAAAACAGAGAGCATTTGTTACCAGTAACAAAGTTCAACCCTTCATCCCCAAACTAGACTAACCACATTTTAGGAAACTTGCATCACTTCCTCACATTCCAATGCTGTTGTGACACAAAATGGGCACAGCTGGATGATGTGAAGTTTTCCCAGTGATGCAAAGGATGATGCTATGAAGCCTTGAAGAGATGCCGGGTAAGCTCACTGATGGGATTTCAGAACACCCCTTGCAATTACCCTTAAAAACTGCCATTGGGAATGCAAGCATGGCTCAGTGTTTGAGTGCCAGCAACCTGGAGTTGGGGTACAGACTGTCTACCCCTGTACCTTCAGCTCCATGATGTGTAGAGGAAAGAAGATTTCTAAGATTCTCTGGTTTCCAGCCTTACTGAGAAAATAGAAGTCCCAGGCTCACGGAGAGACACCCCCTCAAAGCAATCAGTGGAGAAGGGTAGAAGAGGGTACTCTGTGCCCTCTGCTGGCCTCTGGGTATGTCACTAAACGCCTTCCTTTTTTTCTGTCATGTCAGCATAAGATAAGATTTCTTCAAATGACTCAGAGGAAAATCTGAGTGATTGTAAAGGATGCCAAGGATCCCACTTCTTCCTGCGAGGCCAGATTCCATCTTACAAAAATCCTTATAATGATATCATTTTTACTGCTCTTTTGTTTCAGAAATAACAAATGTTATTTTTAATATGTCATTAAGATATTGTGGGTTATTACATTTTTAAAACTCATTTGTGCATTAGTTTTTAATTTATTTTTTATTTAGGATTTCAAATTTCTTAGATTTAATTTCCAACATAGTGAAAATGAACAAAAGACATAACTAGACACACCAAACATTCTTTGTGAACCTCATTTAGTTTACAAACTGCAGTGGAGTACAACTATCATAGTATAAAGCTGGACACATTGTGGATGTTAAGTACAATGTTATGGTTTTATGCCTAAACAGTGACTGCTAGAGAAGCAGGCTTGTGTGATACCATGAAGAAAGCATCTCAAGACATTTGCGATGTATAAAGAACTTGGTTATTTTGCCTACAAAACACTAACATATCAAGCACATTGTTGAATGTAAGCCTTCTCTAGTGAAGTTAATGGCCAGTGATGGTCACAGCCATGTTATAATACAAGGTATTTTCCAGTTCCTTCCTGCTTTCTCATCTTTTGCAACCTTCAATGAGGTACTAATCAGTTTTTAATTTTCTTTTGAGAATTTCATACATGAGTGTAGCTAGAGTTTTCCTGCCTGGTCCACAGTCAGAACAAATCTCTCTCACCTGCCGGTCCCACAGCCGCTCAGACCCAACCAAGTAAACACAAAGACTTATATTGCTTACAAACTGTATGGCCGTGGCAGGCTTCTTGCTAACTGTTCTTATATCTTAAATTAATCCATTTCTATAAATCTATACCTTGCCACATGGCTCGTGGCTTACCGGCATCTTTACATGCTACTTGTCCTGGCGGGCGGCTGTGTCTCCTTCCACCATCCTGTTCTTTTCTCCTCTCTGTTAGTCCCGCCTATACTTCCTGCCTGGCCACTGGCCAATCAGTGTTTTATTTATTGACCAATCAGAGCAACACATTTGCCATACAGAACATCCCACAGCACATGAGTACTGTATTTACATCATTTCTGCCCCTCCCTCCCCTTTCTAACTCTTTCCATACTCCCTACTTTCCCTCGTGACCTCTCCTTGTTGGCAGGCCAGCGATAGTATTACAGTGCAGGTCTTGCTTAGACAACCATATTGTTGAGATGTAATAGATAACTAGCTGGATTACAGTTTTGCAACAGACTTCCTGGCCCTCTGGCTCTTACAGTCTTCCTGTCACCTCTTCTGTGATGTTCTCTGAGCCTCAGGTGTAGAGGTTGTGTTGTAGATATTCAGCTAGGGCTGGGCATCTCACACTTCTCTTCATGTTGACCACTTGTGGAGTTCTATAACAGTCTCTGTGTGCTGCAAAAAGAAGCTTCTTTGATTGGGAGGTGAGAGCTACAATTTCCTGTGGGTATGATGATAAATATTTAGAATAAAATTAGAATGTTTTTTTTCTGATTTAGAGAAAAGGCAATATTAGGTTCTCTTCTGCAGTCACGACCTCTTATTTTGTAACATCTTGCATCATTTTTGCTTTTCTAGTTCAACTCATTTAATCATGATCAGACTAATACTAGAACTTTTAGTCTGCTTATTTCTGTCTGGCTTCTGGGCCATCAGTTTTTTGTTTTTCAACACACTTTCCAGCCTCTTGACTAATTAGCTCACTAATGCCCAATCTTTTCCACATCGGTATCAACACCTAAGCTCAGTCACCTATAATCAAAGCAGTATTCTGAAACCTGGGTGAGATAATCAATTGTAAACTTGTTATCATGACCAAAGCCATCTGTCCTCTCTGGCCATGCAGCCTTTTCTTTCTAGAATAAATAAATAAATGAAAAACAAAAGCTTTTATCAAAGCAGTTGGCTTGTCTGCTATGGCAAACACATTCCATTCCACCACTGGGACATCACTCCTATCCATTCCCCATCCTCATATGCCTATGGTCTTTGCTGCATTGTCTTCTGTAGACTAAGTGAGAGAACCTCTGCTTTTAAATTATTTATTAACACTTTCTTTCATTTATATAGCATATTTTCATTGTTTTTCACTCCATTCTCCTCCCTCATCCTCCTTCTTCTCCTGAGGTTTCCCCTACTTTCATAGATGCTTCTTGTGTGTGACCCACTGAGTTTCATCAGAGTTCCTCTTGTAAAACATTTCATATAATGCCAGAACATAGTGAATGCTAAACAAATGGCATTTGTTTTTCTTATTAGGTAATGTACTACAGAATGATGGGCATGGAGACATGGCTGGAAGAAGTATGGTGCCCCTGAAAATAGACAGAGACCTGGCATGGGAAGCTTGTGCCTTGAGAAGCAGAATCAGACTGAGTTTTAAGTTTGCTTTGGGCAAAATCCACAGTTTGATATAGGTAGACACCAGCAAGGCTTTGCTTTCTCTTTTTAAGCACCAGTTATCCTCAGATGCTGTGTAGTTTTCCTAGGTGGTATGTTTCATCTCTTTCTAAAACAGCTCAGAAAATTTGAGATATGTGGTTGGGAGGAGTGCATCCTCAAATTGGAGGTTGTTTGCAAGTAATACAGTGATTTACAAAAGGAAAACTACAGAGAAAATCTCTCAAAATGATGGCCAGTTTAAAAGCTGTTAGCAGAACTCTCTGGCAAACAAAATAAATGCCAGCTGTTAGAGAAATACTTGGAAAGATGATGTTGCTTTACAGAAGAGTGCTTTCAAAGTTGGGACAAAATAGGTCCATGCTGAGAGACTTTAAGGGCTGAATGGCCCTGCTTAATAAAGCAAAGGCTTTTTATATGTTCTTGAGGCCGACCTAGAGAAGGATACAGCAGAGAACAAGAAGAGAACAAAAGGTCATGCCATTTAGAATCCGGAGGACTGGGCCCAAGCATCCACTTTATGTAAATGATACATTGTAGAAGGCATTCAGGGTCATACATGTTAGTGTCACATTTAGGTAAGAAAACAGAGTGGAAATCATGGTTGAAGTTAGCAGTTCAGGAGAAGACAGAATTGAGACGAACTGCTATAAAGACACAGGATTTCACACAAGCTCCTAGAAGCTGTGGCTGAAGCTGGAGAATTTCACTGTCATCTACCATGGTGAAGGAGCTGGTAGGGAATCACGGAGTGCCCACAAGCATTTCGTTTGTCATACAAAGGAAAAGGAAAGTTGCTGCAGTTGGAGGGCTGCAAACATCCAGCAAGAGACATCTGGTCCAGCACAGGCTCTCTGTTCTGCTTCGGGAATGAGGAAATTCAGCGGCAAAGCCACAGCTGCCTGGCAAGTCAGAGTAGAGACACCTGAAAGTGGTATTCCTGGCTGAGCTGGGAGCTGGGAAACCTAAACAAGCTTTTGCACTGGGATTCCAGTTTCTTAAGTTGAGTAATTGTCACAGTTGCTGCTGTGGAAAAGTAATCCATTATCTGAAGCAATTATAATTCTCCCTCAAGTATACTTAGCCTGATTTTTTTTTTAAAGTAGAACTTGAAATAGCAAAAGCAATCTTGTTTGTTTCTTGACTGGGGTGTGAAGGTGGGACTAACATAGTGATACAGAGGGGAAGTGGAGAAGAATATGGACAGATACACTGTCCTAATTCCAGGAACCTGGCTTTGAGTGGACAGATTTTTAACCCATCTTCAGTGGGTTAAATACTTCGTGAACACTGTCTGCCTAGAAATGAGGATGGAAATAAAGCAACATGATCACCACACCTGTGATTTAAAAAAAATTATTTCTAATTTATACTTGTATTTATTTGTGTGTGTGTGTGTGTGTGTGTGTGTATGTGTGTGTGTGTGTGTGTGCCACTTCAATGAAGGGATCTTCTGTTATATAGTTAATTTCTGGCTGTATTTTAATATTAAGAACACTATGGATAACCTTCATGGTTTGTGTGTGTGATGAGAGAGAGCAAAAAGAAGCAAAATGATGAGAAGTAAACATTTTAGAAGATGAATGTTGTTTTCAAATAAAATTTGAAAAGCAGTGACTAACTGAAACTTTTCCCCAATAGAACTGAGTTTTCCAGCTGACCCCACCCTTCTCTAAGTTCTGCTGCTAGCTTTGCCTACTCCAGTAGTGAATACTTTCCCTGCCAATCAAGCCCTGAAATGCACAGGCAGACTTCAGGTATTTATGGAATATAAAGGTTTGTTTTATCTTCTCTTGTAACAGCCTTTTGATTGTTAGAATGCCCAAAGGATATATAAAAGCAAACAAAATAACAACAACAAAAACCCACTCAGTTACAGGCCAGCAAGGTCCTTGAGACATAAAAACCTCACTGTAAACTCTTGTGACTGGTGTGAGAGGCACTTCCCATTGCCCAGACACTATTTAAGTGATTCTGTCACACCCTGGGATGCCTAACAATGCAGCTTTCTACTGCCCTTACTAAAAGTGCACAGCACCAGGTGTCTGTGGGAGCACGATGCCACCAAAATTCATCCTTGTCTCTCTCTTGGGCTCGGCAGGCACACAGAATAGAGCTGTTTCTGCAGCTGCAGGAACCAGCTGATTCTACACTAAGCAGCTTTAGGAACAGGACAAGAGTCTTAGATATGAGCAAAATAATATTAACTTTTGAACACTCTTTAGAGGTAACTTTGTTCTTCTCAGCAACGGAGTCCCAGCATCTCAGAACTGTCCCCAGATTATTGTCTGTGTTCTCTCCTTTGTTGTTTGTGCCAACAGGGTGACTGGAGCACAATGTGGACCTTTAACCAGATGTCTCGATGTGAACGGTGCCCACTTCCACATTCAAGCATTTTTGAATATCTCTGGTTCCTACCATGATTCCCAAACAAATTCAGTCAGGGGAGTGGGAACCAGTTGAAGAGGATCTTCTATTCCATGTACACAGATTGCATATTAAGACTCTTTCTCCGTCTTTTGTTGCTGCTCTTTAATGCAAATCCCCTGTAGTAATATTTGATGTTTTTAACAATAGTTAGCCTACTTCTATTTTTTCTTCTTTTCAAATTTTTGCTTGATTTTGAGTTATTTAGTGTGTGTGTGTGCATGCGTGTGTGTGTGTGTGTGTGTGTGTGTGTGTGTGTGTGTGTGTGTGTGTAGGTGTGGATGTGCATGTTTGTGAGTGTGTATATATGTGTGGTCTCATGGGTGCCATAGTGTATGTGCATGGGGGGTCAAAAGACAGGCTGCCAGGGTCAGTTCCCTCCTTCTACCGTGTGGGTCCCAGGAACCGAACTCAGGCCATCTGTCTGCTTTTCTTGCTTAGCCATCCTGGGCCCCAGCTCCCAGTTATTCATCCATTATGTATCTAGTATAGTGTCAGATTCTTCATTGATCCATTACCCAATTAGACTTCATAGTTGAAAAGCATTCAGTCCCGGACAGAGGAGATCTGGCTTTGACTCCTCCCTGTAAGCCTGTAAGCTGGGTTTATTTTATCTGCATCATCCTCTGCCATAAAACAGCTCTGCTTAGTGCAATCCTTTGCTCAGCAGCTTTTATCATTAAGTGTAGCAATTGGAAAAACTCCAACTGAGGCAGACAAGTAGACTCGAACTCTCTACCTGTCTGGGGGAGATTGCTGGACAAAGTGCTCTCAGAAGGTGTTTTCATCTGCTTCTCTGTGTTGGGACCTTTCTGTCAGCTCAGTTCATGCCATGCAGCTCTTCCTCAATGTGCACCATGCAGAAAGGCTGCACAGTAGGAGCCAGTAACGTTCAACTCTTATAATCCACCTTCCTCAACATAAGATACACTAAGGTATTAGGTTGGCTTTGGCCTGTTGTGTCAATGTGAGCTCATAACTTAGAACAAAACTGTGAAAAAGAAGGGCTTTAGTTACAACTCCATAGGTAACATCAATTTCTCCTAGCACAAAGCTGTGGGTGCTTTACGATGACTCCCCACACTGCTGCTAATGGCACCACTTAGATGAGTCCAGCCCCATGAGTGGGAATGTTTAAACTCAGCATAACAGTGTAACAGACGGGATTTTCATATCATTCACAAAGCCTCGGGCTGCATGATCCTCATGTTATGGTTGATTTTGATAAGACACATGTCTGATACCCCCATCACCATCCACATCAAATCATGGGTCAATAAAATAACACATGAAGTACCTGTAGGGTTTTCTTCTGTATCAATAACAGCCTGGGTTTTGATGGATCTGTCCTTGTTTTAAAGTAGATAGAAGCAATGCCACAACAAATTAAACTTCTTGAATGTGTTCTCCATTAGACAAGTGTTGATTTAAAATCCTGGGTAGAGTACACAATCAAAAAAGACTCCATAGAAGAACAAAGCTAACAAGTCTACAAAGCTAAGCTCTTAAAGTATGATAAGAGCAGTGGTGTACATATGGATTACCACTGCTGTCCTCTCAATCTTCCTCCAAAGGAGGCCTGTGCAGTGCCCACATACATGACACTATGACATCAGCTTTCACAGTGATAAGACATTCCCTGAATTACTCTGTATCACTCTACATTTCAACAGTAAACTATTAGTTGAAAGAGATGAGCAATCTTTACAAATAAAATGAATACATTATGAGCTTCTTGACTGCACTATATTTCTAGTGTCTTGAACTCATTCAAACTTTGCTGTAGGGCTCACACCAACATGTCAGGCATTATCTGAGAGTTAAAATTACAGAATTTGCTCAAATCTATCTTGTCACAACTTCATTTTAACACAACCCTCTTGATTCAGATACACTTCAAAGTTTGAAAAATTACTAGGTCATAAGACCTAGAAAATCTTTTAATGTTAAATTTTATGAAGATTCTTCCCAGAGTCTGGATAGTATGATCCAAATTAAGGCATTTGTAGGATAATAAAGGAAGTTACTATGATATTATAGTAGAGTGCCTTTATTATATTTGTAGTAGCTTTAGAACTTTGATAAAAATTCCAGGGGTGACTTGTTTCCTAAGCAGCACCATCCTATACAAAAAGACAGGAGTAAGGCATCATTTTACTATTTTAAAAGAATTTAATTTATTTTTATTACATATGACTGAGTGTTTGCCTGCATTAATGCATGTACACACATGCACGCCCTGCCCTTGGAGGCCAAAAAAGGGCATGTGATTCCCAGGAGCCAGAGTCAATAGATTCTTGTGAAACACAATGTGGGTGCTGGAAACTGAACCCAGAACTTCTACAAGAGCAACAAGTTCTGTTACTGACCCATCACTCCGAGTACATCATTCAATACTGTGGGATAGACCAAATTAAGTCAATGACTACTCTGTGACAGGAAGACCAAAGAGTTCTGGGAACTTGGAAAGTTCTGGAGAGACAATGTCTTTGCAAATCTCAATTTTCAGAAATCATATATAATAAAGTATTCCCAAACACATGAAACACTAGAGCTGAGGAATGGTTTCTGATCCTGCATCTGTTCCACGCCTGTGAGAGAGTATATAAAGCAACACAAATAGTTCAATTACTTCAAAAGACATACATAACTAAGTTCTTACAAGATCAACTAGAGAGCTTGAACTGCAAGGCAGTCCCCTACTCCAAAGCTTTTCTACAAGCAATTATTTCCCACTTGGTAATTTCAGTAAACTCTAGTCAATTGTAAAGTCAACTCAGGTTTGTAAAATATCAGGTAGAATAGAAATTAGATCAATTTAACTATCTAAAATTTCTCATCTTCCTGATTCTGAATTCCCAAAAGATACCAGTTCACACAAAGTAGAGTGGTGAACCCAGCTTGGGAGTCCAGCCTCTAATTATGTTAGAACTCTGTACAAATCGAAGAATTGTTTACATTGGCTCTCCCTCAGTGATCTCCTGGTTGAGATGGCAGGGATCCTTGACTAGGCTGCTTTGCAGCACAGTTTAGCTGCATCTTGGAAGGAACTTGGCTTCCTCTGCTCAAATAATATCTCACTCGGGCTCTTCCATGTGGTATGCCAGCTCATGGCACTGAGTGATCTGTCTGTAGCTTTATTAGGGGCTTTTAACTTTCAGGTATTTTTCTTGGAGTAACAGCTGGGAAGTAGCAAGCCAGTGGATGCCTTATTTATTTCTTTTGTTCCTTAGGAAACTCACCATTTCTTCCTAAACTGCCTCAGACCTGCAGAAATCAGCTCGCTGTCATCTGTTTTCTGCTGTACCAATCTGTGGTCTAACTGGTTATTTGCCCATAATTCTAAGCCACTAGGATATTTGTGAATGCCCTATTGGGTAGGTTACACGTGGGGAAGATTAGGTGAGCTTCTGTCATGTCTGGATATCCCTGTACATTATATGGAGGTGTGTCTTAGATATTCCATGTTTTGCTGCTCAAAACTCTTTGTATACAACTTCTATTCCCTAGGCCCTGTTTCTCTGAGTACCTTATCCTCTCACTTTTCATTCTCTTCCTCTATCTTTTCTTCCTTCTTTCCTTCCTCCCTCCCTCCCTCCCTCCCTCCCTCCTTCCCTCCCTCCCTTCCACGCGTCCTTCCGTTCTTGCCCCACCATTGTCCCTCTCTCTAGTTCTGACTTCTTTCCTCTTCCTTCTCCATCTCTTCTTCCACCTTCTCCTTTATTTCTTCTTTTTCAAATTACAAGGTTCTTTTGTTGCCTCTAATATTTTAAAGGATGATTAAGCAAACTTGTTCTTTGGAAATGTTCGTTTTAGGTTAGGATTATTTTTTAGTTAATAATCTCATTACTTCCTCCTCTTCCTTTCACCTCAGGTGTACCCTACCCCTTCTTCTTTTCCACGTTACTCTCAATGGCACCAAATTCCAGTTCTCCTCTGCTAACTCGGGGCGATGCCAGAATCTGGGGACAGTGGCTGATGCTGTTCACTTCCACAGTGCAGATGCCTATCAGTTGCTTCTAATGTTGCTGAGAAATACTCAGATGGGAGGGAGCAGCTCATATCTCCATGTTCCTGAAAATGTCACTTTTACTTTTAGCTAGTGGTACATTTCTTTTTCATTCATGATGAATATAAATCAATTTTAAATGCTATAAAACTCAAAACTATGCTTATGATAGATAGATATACCTTTAACATAGCACCTTACTAATAAAGTAATATTAAGGGATACAATATGATTAGTTTAAGGTAGTAGCATTTAGGAAAGTTAAAAATATAAGTCATAGTTTCACCTTAAACATGTTTCTGAAGCAGGACAGGTGCAACACATTTTTCAGCCAAGCACTCAGGAGGCAGAGGCAGGTGGATCTCTGAGAGTTCAAAATCAGGCTGGTCTACACAGTAAGCTCCTGGCCAGCCCCAGCTATGTTGATAGACCATAGAACTGTCCAAAAAATTCTGTTTCTGAAATACTGCAGATACATAGCTAATTGATTTTTAAACAACAGAACCTTTATCCTTATAGCATAGCCAGTATCTAAGAAGGCTACTCTAAATTTCTGCTGGTCACTAGGCAATCTATACACAAAATCGACATTCTGGGATCATCCAGAGAGTTGAGCTCTTTTCATATAACTGCATTACCCATCCTTAACAACGTATTGAGTTTATTTGTGAATATGTCCACCTCTCCTGTGTATTTATAGACAGTTTTAGAAGCAAACATAATTCTAACATGATATTAGCATTGATTTGCCCATGTAAGAAATGAATTTTGATCTGTTGTCTGTGATTTTACATACCATGTCTGTAAGATATTTTAAGAGTTAAAATACTTTATTGCTACCAATTACCAGCTAAGTTAATTTTTCACTTGTTATGTTTTATGTTATTTCTAAAGACAGTGTTTTGTGCTGAAGGCATAGATATCATTTGATTATTTATAATTTAAAATAACAATGGCTAGAGAGAGAGTTCCTTCGATCAAAAGTGCATGTATCTGAATTAGTTTCCCATAACCCATGTTGAAAAACAGGCTGGATATGTAGTCTATCTCTTGACAGAGTGGCTAAGTAGAGAGTATGTGGCCTTCTAGTCTCCTTGTCGCAGCTATGAGCAAGGTCAGCCCTGACACTCAAGCCCAAGACAACCTTGAATTATAACTTTACTTTCATTTAGTGCCTTTTCCTGTCTATGACTCCTGGCACAAAGGCTAGAACACATGGTCTGGACTTCATCTCTCTCTCTCCTCTACAATAACCCCAGACCCTGTCCTGCAAAGACTTCCTTTGTTTCTCTGTAACTGAAGAGTCTGTCTATTCCCCTGCTGACAGATGTGGTGCTGCCTATGGTGATTTTTCTCTCCTTGTGAACCTCTTTTAGGATCCTTGGGTGTTCCTGCCAGCTCTTCCCCAGCTTCAGGGCAGGTTCATGGATGCTTGTGGCTGTAACTCTATACCTCCCCAATAAACCTTTTCTGAATATAATTCACCTCTTCCCTCTGTCTGTTGGCCAGTGCTACCTTTTAACAGTGTGAGACTAGAGAACAGATTCTGGAATTGGTGTTAATAGATAACAGCTATGATCTCAAAGTTTAACACCACCACATGACTATAATATTCTCTCAGTTTTATGCTCTAACTTAATATTTAAAGCTGTGACCTTGATTCTCAAAATTTACCCAAGTCATACCGTGCACTAATTTCCACAATAGCTACCCCTGTCTGCACTCCACCCACAGTGAAAAAGCTGTCTCCTCTCCCCACATCCAACAACACTGACTGTCATTTGACTTTGTGATGTTCTAATCTATGCTGAGGTGTAATCTCAGAGTAGTTGTAATCTCGAGTTTCCTTATGACGATTGATGTCAAATACTATTTGAAATATTTATTAACAATTATATATCTTCTTTTGAAAACTCCCTATTCAGAAAATACTTTATTTTTTGATATTTCTTTTTAAAATTGGCAAATAAATCATGATTTTTAAAGGAAATGTTTTAGAAACTCAAGCTGTGCCCCATCTGTAGTTGCTAGGTTATACACTTGGTGTTACCTTCTGGGTAACAATAACTCTCAAGCCTGTTTCTTTGCTTGCTCATTTATAAATTTCTGTCCTAAAGGTTGATTGGGACTATCGAGGCATTGGAATTTGGTTATGACAGGACTGCCAAGACAGTGAGATTTGGTTAGCAGGAAGGGAACTGTGACTTTCAAGAAAATCTGTTAAGAGTCTGAGACCTCATGACTCCAAACTGTAACCTTGTTTAGAAGTAGAAATTTTACAAAGGTCATTAACTACAGTGAATTCATTAGAGTAAACGCTAGTTCTTTGCAATTGGCAAGCTAAAAAAAGGAGGAAATTTGGTCCCAGAAACACACGTGCACACAAAATTTGAGGACAGCTGTTGGCAAAACAGGAAAAGATGCCTTAAACAGACATAGTTCTGTTAAAGCTGATACCTGACTGTATGTCAGCTGTATATATACTGTCAGGTATCAGCTTTAACTTTATCCACCCACCCTTTACTGTGGCAGTGTTACTTAGTGGCTATACACAGTAAACTCACCTTGCTTTCTAATTTTTATGCACATGTGTATGCAGACTATTATGGTATAGATGGTATGACTTCAGGTAAATTTTGAGTACCAAGGTCACAGCTCTAAATATTAATTAAGTTAGAGTAATAATTGAGAGATTATTATAGTCATGCAGTGGAGATAAACTTTGGGACCATAGCTACTATGTATGTTCTCTAGTCTCAATCTGTTCTCCTTCTTAAGACTGTCCTCCACCCTTCCACACAGTGTCGTGTGGTTATTCCCAAGCACTCTCCTTCCTTTATGGAGGTGAGATCCAATGATAGATAATACAAGTAGCTTAAAATGGAAATAGTCAGATTCATGTGTAAAACTCCAGGCAGAATTCACATCTTCATCCTGTTGTCCATTGGTTGTCTATAATTGTTGCTACAGATGTCAGTGATGCATAGCCACTATTCAGTCTGACCTTAAAGATATCCAACCCCACCTCTAAGATGCTCAGGTTTTCAAAAAAAACAATGTGTGTAAAATTTGTAAAAATATAGGGAGCATCAAATAGCACGATAACTTTCTATGGGAGTGTGAGATCGCCACTTTTCCCACCAATGCAGTTGCATCATTAGTCTTGTCGCTGAGAACAAATACCTGACATGAAGCTCCTTAAGCCTGGAGAGTTCATTTCGGCTCATGTTTCTGAGGGTGCAGTTCATCATCAACAGTCCTCAGCTGTGCAGGGGGGAGTGCCAGGTTACGTCTTCAGGTCTGGATGGATCAGCAAGCAATAAAGGGAATGCCGGCATTCAGATGGCTTCCATTCTCTCTGGGCTACCAGCCTAGAGAATATTATGACCAGGCTGGTGCTATTGACCACATTATATCTATATTGGGAAGATGATTATCATGGAAACAATATAAAGTTTGAAATCAGAAAACACAGTGTTCTAGCTAGTTGTAGCTTCGCTTTTATTTTTTTGCTTGTGAAAAACTAAAATTTTCCTGGGTGCCACTTGCCTTTTCTTTTCTTAGAGTTGTTAGGAAGGTATTTGAGAATAGTACTTCACAATTATTCCTTGTGTACTTTGCTGGACACTGTGTGAGGGGATTAAATAAGATTTTCTTATTTAACTCTATCTATCTATCTATCTATCTATCTATCTATCTATCTATCTATCTATCTATCTATACGTGTGTGTGTGTGTGTGTGTGTGTGTGTGTGTGTGTGTGTTATACAGATAAAATTGATGGTTAGATGTGGTGGTATTGTGTCCCACAAAATATTGTGTATGCTAATAAACTTATCTGGGGTCAGAGAACAGGACAGCCTCAATATTAAATATAGAGGATAGGCAGTGGTAGCACATGCCTTTAATCCTAGCATTCCAGAGGCAGAAATCCCTCTGAATCTCCGTGAGTTCAAGGCCACATTGGAAACAGCCAGGCATGGTGACTCATGCCTTTAATCCCAGAAAGTGAGCCTTTAATCTCAGGAAGTGAGGCAGAAAGCAGAAAGATATATAAGGCGTGAGGACCAGAAACTAGAAGCATCTGGCTGGTTAAGCTTTTAGGCTTCTAGCAACAGTTCAGCTGAGATCCATTCGGATATGAGGACTCAGAGGCATCCAGTCTGAGGAAACAGGATCAGCTGAGGAACTGGCAAGGTGAGGAAGCTGTGGCTTGTTCTGTTTCTCTGATCTTCCAGCATTCACCCCAATAACTGGCCTCAGGTTTGATTTTATTAATAAGTACATTTAAGATTCCTGCTACAGTTAGAGACTTGCTTGATTCTGTGAAGATAATAAATGTGGAGCCTAGGAACTCATAGTCTTAAGTCTATGCTTTTACTTCTGCTTTCTTCTGCATGGAGAGCATTCAGAGTGCCAACACATGAACACATGAAGCGAGTATTAGGTCTCTTGTTCCCAACTCTATCTAAAATACAAAGATTAAAGGGCAGTTGTAAATAGCTTCTTTAAGCTGCCAATAGATAAATTCCACTGGCATAATGGTTTGTCTGATTCTGGCCCTGATTCATCCTCTTCTAATTTTGAGGTAGTATAAAATATAGTACCTCACCCAGGTATAGATGCCCAGTTGCACATCAGAATGTAGAACTGCTCCAGACACAGACAACATCATGAGAAATAATGGGATCCAAACGCTAAATTTATGGAGGAAGGTGGAATTGGTTCCTAGAACATATTTTATTTTCCCCAGACAAGGCTATAACTAGATTCAAGGACTGAAAACAAATTTAAAAACTGAAGTGAGGCTTGGTACAGAAGTAAATCTTCCGTAGAAGAGGTGGGTCTGTTACTTCAAGATGTGAGTTTTTATGGGGGAAAACAATGGCAGGTATTACTAACATGTGAATCAGAGTTTAGTTACTATGAGAAATAAAAGAAGCAGGAAGGAAAGAAGGGAGGGAGGAAGGGATGGAGGGAGGGAGGGGGAGTAAAAGAAACAACTTGTAGCTGTAGACATGGCTCAGTGGTTAAGAGCACTTGTTCTTCCAGGGGACTCAAGTTCTCATTCCCAGCACTGAGATTCTAAGGATTCCATTAGCTTGTAATTCTAGTCTCACAGGACCTGTGTGCCTCTTCTGGCCTCAGCAGGAAACCACATACATGTGGCATTTACACGCATGAAAATTTAAAAATTATAAAAAATAGTAGCTGGAAAAAGAGCTTAGCAGTCAAAAGTCCTTTCTGCTTTTGCAGACAACCCAGATTTGACTCCCAAAACCCCCATGGTGGCTCACAATCTTTTTTAACTCTAATTCAAGATGATCTGATGCCCTCCCCTGGCCCCAGTGGGCATTGCACCTATGTAGTGTACACACATACATGAAGACAAAAATCCCTACACATAAAATAAATTTTTAAATATATGAAAATAAATCTTAAATTTAAGAAGCACAAAGGAGACTCTGAGAATGCTGGGTGGTAGAGAAAGGAGGTTTTCTAAAGGTTGCCTGCTGCAAATTGACAGAATGCCTGTGGAAATCTACAAAGGATGACAATGATCATAGCTAACAGTGTTTATTAAATAACACAGGTAATGAAGCAGGTTATGAAATCTCTCTCAGGTAAGTAGACAGCAGGGATGTGGAAAGCAATACTTTAAGAAAGCAAATCAATGTCTGTTTAAGAAAGCAACCTGAAAGCAGTTTGGTGTCTAGAGAAAAGCAAGGCATGCACCTTCAGTTCTAAAAACACATGGATGTATGCACACATCAGAACATGGCAACAGTTTCATATGACAGTGTTGAATGGTTCATAGCACTGGAGGTCAGTGAAGGAGGATAAGCCAAGACTCTTCACTGATTGTGTTTATAGAGA
>CABHPH010154585.1:0-10304 GCA_902168325.1 Peromyscus nudipes | reverse complement strand
TTTTGGTTTTTCAAGACAGGGTTTCTCTGTGTAGTTTTGTGCCTTTCCTGGAACTCGCTTTGGAGACCAGGCTGGCCTCGAACTCACAGAGATCCGCCTGCCTCTGCCTCCCGAGTGCTGGGATTAAAGGCGTGTGCCACCACCGCCCAGCACTTGATAAATTTTTATTGTATATAGTCTTACTATGTTAAAGTTAAAACCTTTCTTTTTGTTTAGACAAAAAAGGGGGAAATGTTTTGGAATATTATTTTAACTAGGCAAAGATGCGTTATATTTGTTTATATTATGGAATGTTTAACTATGTGAAGGTGTGTTACATTTGTTTCTGATGCCTTTGTTAATGATGTAAAGATGTGTTACATTTTTTTGCGCTGCATTTGTTTAATTATGTAAAGATGTGTTGCATTTTTTCATCTTGCCTGCCTAAGGCCCCTGATAGGTCTAACAAAAAGCTGAACAATAGCTAGGCAGGAGAGGGATATGCATGGCTGGCAGGCAGAGAGAAAAAAACAGAAGGAGAGATCTAGGCAAATGCGAGAAGGAGAAGAGAATGAGTGAGGAGAGGGACATGCCCAGGGCCAGAAGCCAGGCAGCTGCCAGACAGACACAGGAAGCAAGAAAGTAGGACAAAAAGGAAGGAAGGAAGGAAGGAAGGAAGGAAGGAAGGAAGGAAGGAAGGAAGGAACGAAGGAACGAAGGAAAGAAAGAAAGAAAGAAAGAAAGAAGAAAGAAAGAAGAAAGAAAGAAGAAAGAAAGAAGAAAGAAAGAAGAAAGAAGGAAAGGAAGAAAGAAAGAAAGAAAGAAAGAAAGAAAGAAAGAAAGAAAGAAAGAAAGAAAGAAAGAAAGAAAAAAGAAAGAAAGGCAAGGAAGGTAAAAAGTCCCAAGGCAAAACATAGATGAAGAGAAAAAGGTTGAATTAAGTTATAAAACCTAACAAGGGACAAGCTTAAGATAAGGCCGAGCTTTCACAACAAATAATAAGTCCCCATGTCATGATTTGGGAGCTGGGTTGGTGGCCTAAAAGAAAACCTGCTACAAAAAACACTAGTAATAACAAGAATTGACATTTTTTTTTAAGGGAAGCAACATAGTAATTCATTCTTACAACTTACTAAATTCATAGAAGTCTTTAAGAATCTAAAATTCAAATTCAAGGTTTTCTTCATCCTTTGCTTTGATAATTTATTTAGTCATCATCTTACCCTGAGCTAAGTAAAATCTTTCTAAAGCAACATAGCCTTAGATCCAAATTTTGAAGTCAAGGTACCTTTAAAATATACATATTGGTTTAACTGAGCAGCCTTTACAATCAAATGTCTTTCTGCAGTTAAAAATCCCAAAGACACCACAATCCAGATTCTCTGTGTAATATCCATCTTTACGTGGCTTATTTTTATGCTACCTTTACTGTCTCTTTGAAGACTTTATTTTTTAAAACTATTTTTTCTATATAACTGTCTATATTCATTTTCTTTTCTCTTTCAAGCCTACATACATTTTTACACACACTGTAAACCATTTAAAAGTTTTGTTTCATCTTAATTGGCCTTATTGTGAATCTATTGCTTTAAACTGCAGCATTACTAGGACTGAAATGGAAGCTTTGTCTGCTGGCTCCTCCCACCTCAGCTTTCCAACATGGTGGTGGAACGTTTACTGCCAGCTCTGGCTCTGGGAGCCATGTGTATCAACAACTCTCGGAAGCCGTGGGTCTATGCCTGCTTTAAAGCAGCATGTAGCTTGGAAACTTTTTTTTTTCCTGTACTAGCAAAAGCTAAATCTGTCACATTGCAGTGCACTATGCGGCTTGGGAGATGCCACTATGTACTGTGGCGGAAATCCACCATCTTGCACTCAAGCCCACATGCTACTGTGAACCCCACATACTGTAGCTCACAGCTGGCCTGATAGACACAACTAGGAAGTTGTTTTTAGCTCCATTTTAGAATTTGTTTTTTTAAAGCTTTCTCAGGTTTTAGGTCCCATGTTTTGGTACCATTTGTAGGTGAGTGTTTTCCTGTGTCCCTCCCAGTCAGCAGCTGCTCAGACCCAAGTAAACACACAGAAGCTTATATTAATTAAAATTGCTTAGCCATTAGCTCAGGCTAACTATTGACTAGCTCTTACACTTGAACTCAGTCCATTTCTGTTAATTTATATGTCACCACATGTTCTGAGGCTTTACCTGTGTGCCATTACATGCTGCTCCCTGGACGGTGGGCTGGCATTTCCTGACTCAGCCTTCCAGCCTTCCCACAATTCTCCTTGTCTGCTTATCCCACCTATACTTCCTGCCTAGCTATTTTCCAATCAGCGTTTTATTTATCAACCAATCAGAGCAACACATTCACAGCATACAGAGCAATATCCACAGCACAAAACTGCTTATATTACAGAGTTTATTGAGAACATTCTTCTATATTATATACACCATTGACAGACAATACTATTGACATAAATTCAAGTTCTAGAACACTGTGAGTCTCTCTTTGTATTCTACAGTGCTTTCTTTATAGTCCTCCTAGGAGGCTCTGATAAAAGTTGGCTTCTAATAAAGCCTCTTATTCTGCTACAGCAATTCTCCACCTGTGGGTCACAACTCCTTTGGGGGTCAAATGACCCTTTCATAGGAGTTGCTTAAGACCACCAGAAAACAAAGATACTTACATTATGATTCGTGACAGTAGTAAAATTACAGTTATGAAGTAGCAATGAAAATAATTTTATGGTTCGGGGTCACCATGAAATGAGGAACTGTATTAAAGGGTCGCAGCATTTGGGAAGGTTGAGAGCCACTGCTGTAGTACACTTACTGTACAGAGCTGAGAGCTGAGAGGGAAGCAGCTGAAAACAGCCCTAAGGGACAATGCTCCTTTGTGACTACTCTTCCATATAACTAGAATTGCACAGACCACTGTTGTAGAATATTATTTTAAGGTGTGTTGCTTTTGTTTATGTTGCATTTGTTTAACTCTGTGAAGCTGTGTTACGGTGCCTGTCTAAAGCACCTGATGGTCTGATAACTGAATGACCAAGGCAGGAGGAAGGACAGGTGGGGCTGGCAGGCAGAGAGAATAAATAGAAGGAGAAATCTTGGAGAAGAGGGAGTAGGAAGAGCAAGAGAAGGAGGGGGACTCCAGGGTCCAGCCACACAGCTACACAGCAAGCCACGGAGTAAGGTTAAGATTTACAGAAGTAAGAGAACAAGAAAAGACCAGAGACAAAAGATAGATAGGATAATTTAAAGTTAAGGAAAGCTGGTAAGAAACAAGCCAAGCTAATGCCAGGCATTGATAAGTAAGAATAAGCCTCTGTGTGTGATTTATTTGGGAGCTGGGAGGCAGGCCCCTCAATAGAGCAAAAACACACAACAACAGGCCACAGGCCAGTTAAACCTAGTGCTGCCTTCTCCAAGAAATAATCTTATGACAGAATTATGGACTCCTCAAATTCATATGTTAAGATCCAGACTTTCAGAACCTCAAAATACATTTTAAAATGGGATCTTCAAAACTGTAATTGAGTTAAAAATGAACATATTTACACAGCCCTAATCTAATAGACTGGTATTGTTTTAAGGGGATGAAGTACCAGGAGCATGTATGCATGGAGGGGTGACCATGAGAGTCAGCTAAATGATAAGAAGTCACCTCCAAACCACAGACAGAGATTTGGAATAGATCCCACATTACGATCCTCAAAGAAAACCAACTTTATCAGCATGCTGCTCTTGAGCTTCTATACCTGTGCGAGAACATTTTTTATTGTTTAAGACATTTTATTTTTTATGTTTTTTACATTCCTAGCAAAATATACTACCTACTTCTTACTATCTCTACAAGCATAACAAGTTTTGAAAGAGGGCCCTTAGATCATAGGTCCTACCAGATTTCTTCCAGACATCAGAGCTTCCTCCCTTTTAAAAGATTCACACTATCTCTACCAGTAGCTTTTCAGATCATATGTAGTTTTTAAGAACTGTTTTGCATGGTGCAAAAAATGTGTTTATGTCCAGTGTGGAACATTTCCTGCTTTCCCTATGAAGCTGTTTTTGTGTTCTTAACTAGTATCATTTACTAAGCATCCACATTCTGTGTAGTTCTACTTCTTACCAGTCATATTATGCATTTAGTTTTGCTTCAGATACATTGCCTAGTTGTCATTTAACCTTTCAAGAGCTATGCTTTTCATCTATAGAAGGCATGATAGTCATTTTAGACATTTTTTCTGCTGCTGTAATAAAAAGGAAATAGACTGAGCAGCTTATAAGCATCAGGGATTTGTTGCTGTCAGTCTGGATAGTAGGGTATGTATGTTAAGGGTATCATTGCATTCAGTTCTGCAGAAAGCCCTCTTCTGTATTGCAGACAGCAACTTTTTTTTAATATGTCTTCTGTGACAGAAACAGAACTAGCTAGCTCTGTGACTTCCAAGAGTTCTAATCCCATTCAAGAGGGCAAAACATTCATGGCCTAATAAATTACATCTTGAAGGCTCTGTGTCATCTATTGAAATCAGAGTTTAAATAAAGAATTTGGGCATGGGACCAAAAATATTCACTCTATATCTGACATATAGTAAATATCCAACAAATTTTCAGATGAGATAGTGTTCATCTTTGTTATTGCTATTGAAGGTTTTATTCTGTTCAGAAATTCCTTAATTCATTGAACCCAAGGGCATGAGAGCAGGAGAACTGGCCCCACTCCTTGCTGCCTGCTGCATTTGGTGAGCTAGTCAGGCAGTTCGGAAGAGCTCCTCTGGGAGGGAAAGCTGGCAGCCTGACCAACCCAGGTACCACCCAGGCCCAGAATCAGGACTATAAGTTAGCCCACCTAACATCTACCTCATCTGTGAACTGCAAGAGCATGGGAAGGAGCTGGACCTACAGATCCCAAACTGTAGGATGTCCATGGCACAAGACAACAACAGGATATCCAGGAGTCCCAGTGAGGACCCATTATCTATAATGTAGCAGAAGCCAGAGGTCTCAAACTAGACCAATGATTCATAGCAATGAATACTTAGAAGTAAAGATGTGTGGACTAAAAGGTACACTGTATGACTCACTAGGCCACACTACAGCTTATACTCTGAGAATTTTTTGTTTTTTGTTTTTGGTTTTTGTTTATTCTTTTAAGAAATTTTTTGGAGGGGGTGCAAGGACGGGGTGAATGCAAGGGGAGGGGAGAAGAGTGGGATCAGGGTGCATGATGTGAACTCCACAAAAAAATCAGTAAAAAGTTGTTTTTTTTAAAAAAAAAATCATAAATTCCCTGATTTGCTGGGAATAGAAGTACATGCTTAAATCTCAGCACTCAGGAGTCTAAGACAGTAGGATCATGAGTTCCAGACAAGCTGAGGCCACATAGTGAGTTCAAAGCTTGACAGAGATATATAATAAGACTCTGTCTCAAAAAAAAAATATGCTAGGGCCTTAATTCAGTTGTAAAGCACTTCCCTAGCATGTACAGTGCTCTGGGTTCTATCCTGTGTGCCAACCAAAACCTAGACAAACCTAATTTGCTTTTGTTGATTGCTTTAGCAATAAACATACAAATTATGCTATCAGTCCCCACTATTTGTTTACAGCACACTGAAAACACACCCATCAGATTGGCCTGCAGGCACAACCGAAGGTCATTGTTTTGATTCATGATTGATGTGGGTAGGCCTGGCCTACTGAGGATGGTGCCACCACCTGCCAGGTCGTCCTGGATTGTACAATAAAACAAAGCAGGCTGAGTATGCCATGAGGAGCAGCAATCTTCCCTGGTCTGTGCTTCCATTCCTGCCTCTAAGTTAATGTCTGAGCTCATGCCCTGAATTCCCTTCACAGAGAACTGTGATTGACACATGGAATTCAAATAAACCCTTTCTCCACAAGATTGCTCATGGTGTTTATCAGAGCAGTAGAAACCAAACTAGAACCAGTGCCCAAGGCTTGTAGACTACTTTCCAGTTTCTCTGGAAAGCATAGGGTTGTATAGTAAAAGATATTTCCTCTAGCAATTGCCTCAAGGACACTTGACTACTCAGTAAGAGAGCTGAAAAAAATTTATTTCATTTAAAATTATTTTATATAATAATTTTGATTACATTCTTCCCCCTCCCCCAACTCCTCCCAAATCCACTCTACCCACCTGACTTCATATACTTCCTTGCTTTCTCTCAAAATAAAAGCAAAAAATAAAACAAAATAAAAAACCAAAAATGAAAGCAAACTAAAATTATAATAATAAGAAAAAAACAACTAGCCCAAATAAAACAGAAAAAAGAAAGTACACACACACACACACACACACACACACACACACACAAACATGAAGTCCTACTTTGTGTTGATCAACCTCCTAGGTGTGAGGCCTGCCCTGGACTATGATTGAATACCCAGTAATACTCCATTGGACAGATCTGACATTCCCTTTCCCAGCAGGCATCAACTGAAAACTGTTGCTGGAGCTTCTCTCCAGCTCCCAAGTCCCGCCAGTCTCCGAGCCCACTTATAAAATAAACACACAGACGCTTACATTATTTAAACTGCTTGGCCATTAGCTCAGGCCTATCATTGTCTAGCTCTTACTCTTATATTTAGCCCATTTCTATTAATCTCTACTTTGCCACGTGCATCGTGGCTTACCGGTACTTTACATCTTCCTTCTCCTCCTGCGGCTCCAGCCAGTCCCTCCTCCACCTTCCTGTTCCCTCAATTCTCCTCTCTGTTAGTCCCGCCTATACTTCCTGTCTGGCTACCAGCCAATCAGCGCTTTATTGATACAGAGTGATATCCACAGCAGAAAACAGCATCTTGGACAATAACCTTGGGTCATTGTGGTTTGAATGTAATTGACCCCCGTAAGCTCACAGGGAGTGGCACTATTAGGAAGTGTGGCTTTGTTGGAGTGGATATGGTCTTGTTGGAGAAAGTGTGTCACTGTGGGGCCCAGCTTTGAGGCTTCCTATGCTCAAGATACCACCAAGTGTATCAGCCAACTTTCTGCTGCTTTCTGGTCAAGAGATAGCCAGCACCACATTTACTTGCATATCTCCATGCTCCCCATCATGATGGTAATAGACTGGACCTCTGAGACTGTAAGCAAGATACCGCAATTAAATGTTTTCTGTATAAGAGTTGCTGTGGTCATGGCATCTCTTCACAGCAATAAAAAGCCTAACTAAGACAGATGTTGGTACCAGGGACTAGGGTATTGTTGTGATAGTCCTGACCATGTATTTGTTTAGTGTAATATGGACATTGATACTTTGGGTTAGTAAAGCAGCGGGATGCTTTAAGTACTGCTTAATGGGCCATACTAGTAGAAGCATGGAAGACAGTGGTGCTAAGAGTTATTTAACTGCGGGGTGCTGGCTCAAGAGATTTCAGAGGAGAGTTTTAGTATGTTGCCTAGAGATCATTCTTGTGATATTTTGGTGAAAGAAGTGGCTGCCTCATGCTGTCATACTAAGAGTCTGCCTGAGGCTAAAGTGAAGAGCTTTGGATTAATTACATTGGCAGAAGAAATCTCAAAACAGCCTAGTATAGACTCTGTCATGTGGTTACTAGTGTTCATACTTACAAAGATTTATAGTGAAAAGGAGCAGGCCAGTAAGCAGCTCCCCTCCACTGCCTCTGCATCAGCTCCTGCCTCCAGGATCTTGTCCTGTTTGAGTTCCTGGTCTGACTTCTTTCAGTGATGAACAGCAATGCTGAAGTGTAAGTCAAATACCTTTTCCTCCCCAGCTTGCTTTTTGGTCATAGTGTTTCATTGCAGCAATGAAAGCCCTAAAACAGCCATATACATCACATGTGACCTGAAGTGATCACATATATCAGAAAAGTCCATGTATATTCCTACTGTCTGCATATGGTGTGTGATGATCAGATTCTCTACAGCTGAGACACACGGGCTTCTCCGTGGGGGAAGTGTGCTCTGCAAAATGTCTTCAAAAGGGCAGTTGAAACAGTTCAAAGTATGAAAGAAGGGTTATGATGACATGTCCTTTATTTCTCATATAGGTTTTTAAGCGAATTATTTTATTTCCACTTTACAGATGAGAAAATTAAGACCCCAAGATACTAAGTAATTTAATCAAGGTCACATGGTCATTTATTTAATTTTAATTAATTTACTTTGAAGTTTTTATGAACACCATGAAACTTATTCTAACATAATTAAACAGTGATTAGGTGAGAGAGCCGTGAACTTTCTCGTACAAAGCAAATTTTCTCATTTTTAAAAAGAAATTGTAAAATATATGTTAACAAAACTGAAAAAAAATTATCTCTAATCCTACCACCTAGAGATTATGGCTTCCAGCATTTTCGTGATTAAACAGTAATTCTGATTTTTATAGGAAACTCTTAATCATTCATACTAATTTAAGGAAGGGAAACAGCAGAGAATCTGAAATCATTTCTATCTGTATTGTGTGCTTTGGGGAGTAGAAAATTAAACTTTTTGATCATGTTCTGCATGGGCTAATTACTAAAATTACTTTTTCTTCCCCAACTGATCCTAATTCAGGGCAAAGTCCTGGAAGCATTTTAGTGACAGGGGATTAAACATGTGCTGTGGCTAATTCAAGAATTGGAAACTCTACACATGGATAATTAAGATCTGACTGCAGAACAAAAGCTTGTGCATTGTAATGTGGGGGTCTTCCACCAGCACTTCAGGGGCTTTATCCTTAGAGCAATCCTGAAAGGTAGATTCAACTCAATTTGCTAAGCATCCATTGTGAGATTAACTGCCTCTGTAGTGTGCTATAAAATGTCCAGGAAACAATCTGTGATTACAGGGGATATGCAATCCAATGAAGGAGGTAGCTCAGTTGTACATTCCACTGACTTCAATAATAGTAACAATAACCATTATAGGTAACATTTATTGAGCACTTACTTACCTGAGGCCCAGATCTGTTTTAAGCTTCTTAAATGTATTAGCTCCTTTTAGCTTGGTGTAAAGCAGAGTGAGACCAAAAGAAATAATGCACTAAGAGGAGAAAGAGTGAGACACTCTGAAGTGTAATTTAGGAATGCATCAGGACAACTGTAACAGCTGGAACTGGAGACTGAAATCAACATCCTTCTAAACCTGATCATTAAGGGTCCCTCAGCAGTGGGGGCACATGATGGTGTAGGCAGGAGTCCTGGACTGCATTTGTTTGTTTCTCTTATACTCATTGACAATGAGTACTGGCTCACAAGTCCCCCACTCCCAGAAGTAGTCTACCCAACAACGTGGTCAGAGATGGACCTCCTGTGGAAAACTGATGTTTTATTCTCAATTTTGGTAGAAATAATCTAGTATGAGGAGCTAAAAGGTCATGGTTTAAAAAGTACTGTCACGGTTTGAGAGTTAAATATCTCCTAAAAACTATGTACTGAATAGTTGGTTCCTGGCCTACAGCTCTATTGAGGTGGCAGAAACTTCTGGCATGAAGGTCAAAATAGAAGAATGCTGGGTCAGTGGAGGCATGCTCTGGAAGGATATGTTGGGTACTGGGACCCAAGCTCTCTTTTCCCTCCCTTCCCCTTGCTCTTCTCCCTCCCTTCACTTCACCTCTTCCCTCTTCCTGCTTCCCTATCTTCTTCCCTCCCTCAAGCTCTCTCTCCCTCTTTCCTGATCCCTATGTATAAACTTGGTTCCATCACACACCTCCCACTATGATGTGTTGCCTTGACATGGGAAAAAGATTAAATGGTCTGAAACTATGATCCAGAATAAACTTTTCCTCTTTCTAGTTGATCTCTCAAGTATTTTGTCACAGTGACAGAAAGCAAACATTTGGTTTAATCTGCCACATTCATTGAAGCATTTGATTAAACTGGGATATTTAAAATCTAACAGGATAATTTCAACCAAAAATTAAGGAAAATCCTTCAATTTTGTTCTCTGGTGGTGGGATTAAAAAACATGAGCTTGAAGATTTATGGTATCAGTGGTAGTCATGATAACAGACAGCCTCAATGTACTACTTAGTATTGGTGAAATTATTAAGGCCACTCCAAGTAGTTAAAAGGGAGGTTTATTTAGTGGTGTAACTTACAAATGAAGGGAAAGGTAGGTTGCAGGATCTGGGAAAGACGTAGTGCAATCCAGCGGTGTTCTCTGGAGAACTCTGCTCAGTCTACCTCTAGCATCCAGGGTCCAGGAACCAAGAGAGGTGGCGCATCCGGATCTTGGGTCTTCAGGGTCCTCTTTTGGCCCCACCTTGTAGGTGTGACAGTTACCAAAGCCTCAATGGGGGTTGGAACTTCCAGATCAAAGCTGGAATGGCTACCCACTACAACTTAGGGTTAT
>CABHPH010154584.1:17441-28505 GCA_902168325.1 Peromyscus nudipes | reverse complement strand
ATCCAAACACACACTCCAGTTACTCGGTCACTCCACACCTTGTTCCTCCCACCCAGTTGGGTATAGAGATAGCAATGAGGCTTCCAGTGAACCCTGGAATGGGGAAAGGAACGCTAGCAGCTTCCTAGTAGCAGAGGGAAGCAGGGAAGGCATCTAACACGTTTCCCAGATCGCTAACATTGAGTTTCTAGTGGAAGTAGCTACGGGCTACACTCCCTAGGGGTTGGGAGGATGGTGTCTGAGATGGAGGCACGCAGTCCTATACACCCTGACAGGAGACATGGGGCTTCCAAAGGGAGTGCAGAGTAGAGGGCCGAAGGACAGGGCTAAGTTGACCTAGGAATACTGAAAAGGGGTACTGAAGGACAACCATGGGACACACTCCTACTCACCCTCTGGCATGAGTAAGGCACTGTAGGATGTCACAGGCTTGGGTCGGTGATGCATGGGCAAGGGACAAGGGCAAAATAAGATCTGAATCTAGCACAAGGCAGAGACGTGGGGCTTTCTAGGAGGGGCACGGAGAAAACCCTCCCCCCCCACTGCACACTCTGAACCTTTTTAGACACACACTCCATAAAGCCTGCCATTGAGTAGACAATAGTACAGGACAGCCCGATCCTGGGAAGTGTGTCAACTTGGGCACTAGGGGAGGAGGAAGTGTGTGTGTTCATAGTCATGGTAAGGTCATCTCTTCTGCCCTCTTTGTGTTGAAAGATATTGACTGATGCCAAAGCCTCAGGAAGGAAAAATCGGAAGGGGCCTTGGTATCCACCCAATCCTGGCCTGGGAGCAGGAATGGGGTGTGAAATCGGGTTCCTTCAGCCCACTATGGCACCTTCCTATGATGTACAGAACCCATCCTGTGCCCATGTTCTGTTTGCTGCCAACCTGTGGCCCCTATCTTTGTTTCTGTTTGTTGTGTTTTGTTTTGTTTTACAATTACAGTACTGGAAATTGAACACAGAACCTTATTCATGTTAGGCAAGTGCTCTACCACTGAGCTACAACCCCCTCACCTTTGTATCCTCAACCTTCAACACAAAATCTAGAGGACCATGTGGGCAGTACTTACCTAAAGTGACAGCCCTGCCCCCCACCTACCAGCACCAGCTTGTAAACAGAGGAATCTCTCCCCCGCACCTGCTCCTGAATAACCACTCAGAGGCTTAAATTAATCATAAATGTTTGGCCAATGGTTCAGGTGTATTACTAGCTAGCTCTTACATCTTAAATTAACCCATTTCTATTAATCTATGTATTGCCATGTGGCTGTGGTGTTACTGGTCTGCTGGTAAGTTGCTCCTTGGGCAGCTAGCTGGCCTCTCTCAGACTCTGCCCTTCTTCTTTTGTATCTCTGCTTTGATTTCCCACCTGACACTATCCTGCCTTGCCATAGGCCAAAGAAGCTTTATTTATCAACCAATGAGAGCAACACATATTCACAGCAAACAGAAAGACATCCCACAGTGCCAGCTACTGATGCTCCATGGACATCAGCTACAGGAATCACTACATGCTAGCAAACAGCTTGCTGGCCCATCCAAGCTAGCCATGAGGATCCATGTCCTGGTGGCTAGCTTAGCCTCTACAGAGTCAGACTGCCATGTCCCAGAGCTGAGGCGGCAAAGAGAAGGCAGCCTTCCACTATGGCCCCTGCCACCTTGTGAAGAAAGGTCAACTGAAAATTCTCCTAAGCTGGCATCCTGATGCAAGAGGTGATACAAGGTTCCCAACTCTGGGGGAGACTACTTGCCCCAGGACATAAATGAGACCCAGAAAGAAGCTTTGAAAATCCTCAATGCCCCACACTTCTGAGAGGCTCTCTGTGGCCAGGCTGAGTCAGGCAGATTGTCATATCTCTGCATACCCCAAACAGTAGTCCCTACCCATGAGGTGGCAAGAAACCAAGGCCACTGTCACTGAAGTCCAAAAAGTGCTGTTAATGGAAGTGCCCCTCACCCATTATGCAGAGAGCTGAAATTTCATGTGAAGGCCGCCAGCCGAATCACTGCTCCCATTACAACAAAAACTTCACTCCTAGAGGCAATTTAACACGTACATGCTTCCAAGGATTCTGACTGGCTGCTCCTGCTGTTGAAACACACACACACACACACACACACACACACACACACACACACATTTTCATGGAACCCAACATACTATTTGCCCTCAGGCCTAGCAGGAGAAAAACACATCTTGATGAACTACACTCTCTTGGCAAAGTTACCTCCAAAGTCAGCAAAGGCATGCCAGGAAGCATGCTAAAAGTCAACCATTCAGAAATCACCGTGTTCATCCACTCACCAGATTGTTCTTTCTGTCTATGGAGAGTGAGTGACATCTATAGGACTGGACATGGGTCCTAAAACAGTATAGCCAACTAACGTGGTGTGGGGTATGTCCATTAGGGCTTTCCAGGAACCCCCAGGGTAGTAAAAGACACAAAGGCATGGACAGAAACAGAGCATTAATGGGACGTCCACAGCACAGAGAACCACTGCACAGGACTGCTCTGAAGAGCAGAGGCACAGAAGTCTCCCTGCAGAGCTGACAGGACAGCCCTGTGAGCATGACTGGAAAGCCTGGAGACCTGCATAAGGTCCTCCGAACCCACACAGAGGGGGAAGAAAAGAACTGACTCCACAACATTGTCTTTTGATCTCTATATGTGACCCCATACAATAATAGTAAATTTTTAAAAATACGTTTATACTTAAGAAACACAACAGCAACAGTGGCAGCAGCAACAACAACAACCAGAAACCATTCAGAACCCCTGGGATCCATTGGTACCAAATACAGCGTTCAGAGCTGTCGGCATGCTGACCACACTCGGATGGAGTGAATATTCCATAGTCTGTGCAGTCTCCAAAGTCAAACTCAAAAGAGTTCAGGCCAACACAAAGGGAAAAGCTTGTCTACACTCTCTGAACACCGGGGACCCCTTGTAGATTAGAAAACCCACCTGCTCTGTCCATGCTACTTTTAACTGCTTGTTTTGAGCCCCTCTGGACAGTTTGCTTGAGACGCTCTCATTGTGAAAACTGTCAGTCTCCCAATAAAGGAAGCAAAAACTAGAATCTTCTAAGTCTCCACTAGGCCCAAAGCCTGCTTGGCTAGGCATGTCTGCTCAAAAACAGACAAGGATGCTGATCCATCCATCCAATGCCAACTAGGGCCAGCCACCCTGAACTTGAACTCCTGCATTTGCAGGATAAAGGGTAATTTAAATAATTGAAAAGAGGAAAGTAGGAAAGAAAGGAAGGGGAAAAAAGGATAGACAGAAAGAGAGAGGGAGGGAAGAGGGAGGGAGGGACGGAGGGAGGGAGGGAGGGAGGGAAGAGGAAAAAGATTAAAAGAAGAAAAGAGAGCGAAGAGCCAGGATCACATTGTCCACAGACTAGCTCACTTCCTGACACATAGTAGGCCTTTAATGAGGCTTTTTTTGTTGTTTACATGAAGTAGATGAAGTCAATAGATGTGAGTAAGGTTAATCTCAACCTGCTGTAAAATTCCTTTTCGTCACAGTGCAGATCGCAGACTCATGGATGAGCCGGTATTATTCCAGGAGAACAAGTAATTGCTGATGGCAAGCTGGCAGGTGATGGAGGAATGTCAGGAGCCAAAGCTGCCAGCTTTGGGTTCTGAAGCAGCTGTGTCCTTAATTACGTTGCTTGATTTATACTCTATTAAATCTGTATATAAGTAACCCATTTCTCTGGAAGCATTTAAACCTCTTCTATTCCACCAAACACACTGCTTTTATTTCAAATAAATGTAGCCAGCTCTTTGGGGAACATATGGTATATTTCTCTCTTATTAATAATTCAGTTCAAATGAGCAAAAATTAGTTGGTGCAGTTACGGCTGATTTTGTCCTGAAAAGATCTGCATTAATTTTAGACGTTTTGTAAATTGGGCTATTAAATAAAAGCATTATATGTGAATTACTCTTTAAATTTTAAGCAACTTGGTAGTTTAATGGTATTTTCTAGTCAGATTCATTTTCAATCTTTAAAAAATTATAGTCATTATGGTAAGACAAATTTTTGAAACCTGCTCCTTCTATCCAATTACATATTGTGCTAATAAGTAAACTAGAAAACTTTTATGACTTCATTTCAGTGGGCAACCCTGCCTCACCCCATTTTTTTGTGGGCATCTCTCTTCTGAGATGGAATCTAGAGGGAGGTTGATCCTGACCGAGCAAGTTCACCCATGAAGGACCAGGCTCCAAGGTGAGAGAGAGGTGGACAGGAAGGTGCACAGGAAGGGGATTTGTCATCATGTTCTTAAGTTTGTCTCTGAGAACTCTCTGCTGATTGAATCTCCACACTCAGGGTTCAGAGGTCAGGGAGGAAGGAGCTGACAAGGCTCCAGCTTAGTGGTGTCACCAGAAAGGCCAACCAAGAGAAATGGACCAGACTTCCTGGAGGACACACAGATCTGTGTGTCTCTGGGATAGGATCCAGGTTAATGATAATGCTGGGAGGGATACAGAACTAGCTTGGCTCCTTGCAACATTTGATGTTGATTAGTCAGCCATGTGACCTTGAACTTGACCCTACCCTGGGCTTCAGTTCCTCTGTATGCCACATGGAGATATAATCCGCAATGCAACTTTGGTTGCAGAGATCAAATGGGAAAATGAAGGCCTACTGCCTACCACTTATTTACTACAGCACATGGCTTGTGTTAGTATTTAGTAAGTGGCCATTGTTAAGACACAAAGAGCTGAATAGACAGGCTATAAGGTTTCTCCTGAAGTTAAAGAGCCAAACTTCACCAAGGGGATGGCTTCATCAGTAGAAAACAGGGTTGCTCAAGAGAATGCTCTTGTGCCAAGATGACTGCCTTTCAAAGCAGGTGAACCAGGGTTTCCTCTCTCTCTGGTGAGCAGAGGGCACTAGTTGAAATTCAAAGAACAAATTATGAAATTATGCAAAAGGAAATAGGAATACGCTGTGCTGTAGCCTGCAGAATTCTGGCCCCCAGGACATTGCTTTTGTGTAGGACCCCACACAGCTTCCAGACTGGGTCAGGAGGGCTCAGACGCACAGTCAACAGAGCTTCAGCTGGGTCCGGCCACCAACAGCTTGCCAGGCAAACAGATGACATGGGCAGCTACGTCTCTGACCTCTCCATTTCTCACACAGTGGGAGTGACTTCATAATTTCTCCATCATAGCTTCTTGGGGTCTGCTTAGATGAAGACACATTACCATGTGCTAAGCAAGGAACAGCTGGTGGGGAGTGGGGGCCAAAGCCTGGGTGATCATGGCTAATCATTATTAGCCTGCTTCTCCATGGTGAGAGACTTATCAATAAATTATACAAAAATAGCCACTAGCCAGGATAGCTTATGCCAGACCCATTTCATTCATATTTCAGATGGAAGACACAGTGAACAATTCCAACTGCAAGGTGCCACTCACAAACCTGATGAGGAAGACCATAGACTCTAAAGAGCACAATTCACATCCTATGAAAGAGCACCCAAACCTATAGGGCAATGGAGATTTTTTCCCCCTTCTCCTTAGCTGAAGTTATTATCACAACTGCCGGGGAATTTGTGAGATTGGGAGACAAGGATCATAACGATTCTTTGGAGACCCGTCAATCACTGCAAACTGCTACCAGAATCGAAATTACATCTGCATTTGAATTAGCAGCATTACTCGCCAATTTAGATCAGAGTGAACATTTTTCCATTGAAGATGGAATTAAATTAGAAAATGAGTGAGTCTTTAATTTCCAGATTATAAATCACTGAAAATAATTCAACTCCTGTACCTTAAGGCCAATTACATTATCCTAAGCGACATTTTATCTCCCAACCTTCGGAGTGATTTGGTGACGGGAGCCTTCACACAAATCAGTCTTGCTATAGCAGTAAGAAATATATCTGCCTGCGGAGTCACACACATAAAACACCAGCAACCGTTTTAATGCCGGAGCTTATTTTACATGAAATTTGATTGTCTGTTTGATGGTGTATTTTTGTGTTCTAATGAACTGATGCATCAGCTGGATGTGAGGTGTGAATTACACTCAGTTGACTTGGTCCTGGTTGGGGCATCTTCATCCCTCCCCATCTTTTCCTCTCTCCCTTGGCTTGACAAAAGATAAAGTTGCTGGGCGTGGTTTCACGTCTGAGCATTCTGCCCCTCATCTTTCTCTACTCATGACACTTCTCTTGGTTCCATTACTTCTGTCTTGGGCCATGGTCTGAGATCAGTGTCTGCTACTGTCTGTGGATGGAACTCCTTTAAGCTCTGTCACTCATATCTGTCCTTCCAGTGAAGGGCTTGGTGCAGAGCAGGTATTTGGTATCTGGTGTATAAAGATGGAAGGAGTGGGTGGCATTAAATTAGCCTGTATTAGTCTAGGTTCTCTAAAGGAAATATATACCATAATGTATATACCATATATATAACCATATATATCATGTGTAATAATGTATATACTTTACATATAACCATATATGTGGTTATATAGGTATATAGAGAGATATAGATAGATAGATAGATAGATAGATAGATAGATAGATAGATAGATTTATTCTATCAATTCTGCTCCTTTAGAGAACCCAGACTAATATATGGTATGTATGTATATATGTGTGTGTATACATAATATATATGTGTGTGTGTATATATATATATATTATCCAGTCTATAGCCTATAAACCACTCTACTAATAAATACCATATATACATATATACATATATGCATATACATACATATATACACACATATATATGTATACACATAGTCTGGATAGTCCAACAATGGCTGTCTCCTGGTGGAGATAAGGCCAAGGATCCCATGGTTGTTCGGTTCATGAGACTGAATGACTTCAGTAGTCCCAATCTGGTGCTGAAGTCTCAAGGAATTCCTAAAGAGCTGCTGGTCTTCAGTCTATGTTTGAATCCCAAAGAAATGGGTTCTAATACCAGCAGGGGAATGCCTCAGCAACAGAATAGATGAACTTGTCAGCAAGAGTGAGGACAAGCAGGCAAAACATGAGAGCTCCCTTCTTCTATGTCCTTTTATGTGGGTTACCACCAGAAGGTATGGCCCAGATTTAGTGTGGGTCTTCCCACCTCAAATTATCTGAACAAGAAAATCCCTCACAGGCATGCCCAGCTGCTCGGGTTTTAATTGATTCCAGATGTAGTTAAGTTGGCAATCACGATTCGCTAGCACATATCCCACCTGGCACTGTAATCAAACAGCAGCAATGGCAGGGAGGGGTATGGCAAACAGATCAGAGGCAAGAAGGACACAGAAGTCACTGACACTCCTGCCTGGTCCATGGTCACACGTGCACTGGGGGCTTCCCTGGATGCCTCCACTGCTGCAAAAGACGCTCATGATGTCCACAGTATACTTTCTTAGTCAGGACGGCTCTCACAGCTTGGCATCACTAAGCATGGCTTGTCACTTATTGACCACCGTGGCACCCCCATGCAGTCCCTGAGATGCCGGTGCCTTGTGTTTGAGGAATAACGGAGGAGTGTGAAGGAAGGATGGCAAGACCACGAAGACATTGATGATCATCACACACTTTCCCTCAGAGTCTGAATGCAGCCTGGCTTTCCTCCTCAATACTGTCATCCCAGTCATCATCAAGGAAAGGAACCAGGAGAGCAGAATCATGCCGGATCTGTACTTGGCTGCAAGGGAACAGGATGGCGGGAGAGGGGCCCTGAGAAGATGGGAGTGTTAGGTTGGAAAGGGGAGAGGCCTGTTGACTCATTGCCTGGGACATTTCCCAGCTCTGAGACCTCAAGTAAAAACATCCCACTAGTTACCAGCTCTCTCCTTGGTAAGCCACATAGTGACATCTTTAGGGGAGGTTCCCCCATACACCAGCTGCACACAGCTCTCTGGCCCCCACATCTGTGAGACTCTCTTTACCAAGAGCTCCAGGTCCAGTGCTGCTAGACCCCCCCAAGCACAGAGATCCCAAGGCTTCTGTCCCAGCAACATGTTAGACCAGGGAATTTTCTGAAATAAGAGTCTGGGACCCCAGGCTGCGTTGTCAAAGGCTCCAATGGAGTTGCTTCATGGTGGAGGGTTGGGGCGCAGTATGTGAAGAGAGCTGTTGACCTATGTTCATCAGGCAACGAGGGCTTCTGCAAGTTGTGCCAACACTACCGGGGTTCTTCCCTGGAGAAGAGTGAAGAAGACTTCCTAAGAGAGGCAGTGAAACTGCGACCTCAGGAGTCAGAAAACCACACCCTGAGAGACGGAGAGAACCTCTCTACTCCCCACAAAGACACGAGGCCTTCGGGCCTTCACCAAGAACATTCCCACCCCAGCACTCTGCAGTATCAGGAGGGAGGAGGTGCAGGCTGCACCCCCTCTAGGCTGAGCTGAGAGCAGGTGGCCAAGAGCAAGGCTGGGTGACACCACTCTCCTCACCCCATGTGACACTCCACCTCAACCTCCTGTATACAAATGCAGACTCATGATCATGTGCACACATGTGCATGCGTGGGTAGGCCTATAGGCACACATACCTGGCCCTTGCTCTCTTCCAGTCAGTGAGCTCACCATGTCCTGGGAGTCACGTCTTTCCTTCCTGGTGTCCTTTACTGTAACCTGATGAGAAATTCACCTCCCCTGTCCCCTTGCCCCATCCTCACATCACATGAGTGTTAGGAAACTGGGTGACTGTGAGAAACAATCTGTCTTGTCAGGTGACCCTGAAGCATCGGGAGGAAGATTTTCCACCTCTTTTGGAAACACTGGATGATACACAGAAATGCTTGAACTGCTTGTGCCTCACAGTCCCTGGCCCTGGAGAAGAATCTGCCCTCTCAAGGGCACTGGCTCCCTGGCTGTCTCTATAGACCCTCTTCTACCTCTCCTTTTCCTCCCTCATTCCTTCCTATCCTGTCTTCCTTCCTTTGCTTCCTTCCTCCTTCCCTCCATCCTTCCCTCTTCTCCCTGTGTGTCTCTCTCTGTGTCTCTAGGTCTTCCCTCCTCCTCCCCTCTCTCCCTCTCTTCTTCCCTGCTCTCTCTGTCTCCATTTGTCTTTCTAGGACTTCTCCTCTCTCTCCATCTATCTCTCACCTTCTCTCTCCTCTCTGACCCAGTCCCCTTTGGGACTCTGAATTATATTCCAGTAATATCTTGGGTCTTCAACTAAGCAGGACTTGCCCAGACATCCTGGCCTACTTATGACCTGACCCCTCTCCCTCCTGGAGTTGACCAGCACCTTCAACATTCAGGTGCTAACCCTGCTCGGACCCTAAGCCACAGAAAACTCATCTAGCTAGTTGCTGTGTGGCCACCCCGCCTGCACTGCCAGCGTGGCTCCCTGGGTAGGATGAACCTTTTGTGAGGCCTACCATGTCTGCTTGCCTCCCCATAGAAACCCTCCTCCCACTCACTGCAGGGGCAGCCCAGCTCACAGCTTACACAGCTCATGATTGCAGAAGTGAGGAGGTACCTCCAACAGAAAGACTATCCTGAGGAGGGGTATGGTAGGATGTGCTCAGAAAACAGCAAGAATGCTCTCTCCAGTAAAATTTGGAAAGACCACGTCCACCAAAGACCTCCAGTTGGCGCCTGGGGGCCACACCTAGCCCAATAGGGAGAAGAAGGTGCTACGGGCCTCAGATTCTAAGAGCCATGGACTTGGAGTCTGCACTGTGGCCAGTGCGTGCCTGCCTGTGACTCTGGTCTCCCATGCAACCCCAGGTGATTTGCCCAGGGTCACTCAGTCAGCAGCAGGGTTAGTACTAAATCCAGGATGGCTACCTGTGGTGCATGTCTCACAGGAGCTACAAGGCTCCAGGAGCTCCTCCTCGCCCAGCCCCTGGAATCAAGCACCATCTGACATGCAGGGCCACCATGTTGCTCCTACAGCTGCACTCCAGACACTGTAGTCTGACTATGCTACTCTCTGAGTCTCGCTCTTCCCAGCATGACTGTGGGCTTCCAGACTAAGCCGGAGGGTACACTCTTGCTCAATGTGCACAGCCTCTGTGTAAAACAGAAGGCTTCAAGGATCCCTAAAGAATCTCGCAGGCAACAGAAGCCAACATCTGAGGATCGTACTGCCAGGTTATCAGGGCCCTCAAGAAACTGGTACATGGGCCAGTGAGATGTCTCAACTGTCTCACTGGTGGGTGAAGGTGAAGGTGGGTGACGAAGGTGCCTGCCACCAAGCCTCCCAACCTAAGTTCAATCCCTGGGACCCACGTGGTAAAAGGAGAGAACCAATTTCCACGAGCTGTCCTCCAACTTCCATAAGCACTCCGTAGCACAAGTGTGACCACACACACACACACACACACACACACACACACACACACACACGCACACATACAAACTAAAGAAAGAAATAAGTAAATAAATAAGTAAATGTAATTTTAAATTAAGAAAAGGAAAAGAAATGGGTGCGAGTCAGTTGAGCACTAACTAGAAAAGGTAACAAGAGGCAATTGACGTCCGGTATGACAGGTTCCATGGACAGTTATTCCCACTGGCTTTGAGATTGTTTGACCCATGGCTGGTTTTATCTGTCAACTTGACACAAGTCATCGGAGGAAGGAGCCTCAGTTGAGGAAATACCTCGCTGAGATCCAGCTGGAAGGCATTTTCTCATTTTGTGATCAGTGGGGGAGGGCCCAGTCCATGGTGGGTGGTGCCATCCCTGAGCTAGTGGTTCTGGGTTCTATAAGAAGGTGGGCGGAGCAAACCAGGGGAAGCAAGCCAGTAAGCAGCACCTCTCCATGGCCTCTGCATCAGCTCCTGCCTCCAGGATCCTGCCCTGTTTGAGTTCCTGTCCTGACTTCGAAGTGTAAGCCAAATAAACCCTTTCCTCCCCAACTTGTTTTTTGGTCAAGGTGTTTCATTGCAGTAATAGAAACCCTGACTAAGACAACTCCTGTTGCTTATGTTTCCTTGGTGGCCCCTGTGCTCTGAGAGACACGTGGGAAAAGTCACCTGGGACTCGTTCTTCCAAGGTATAGAAGCAGGCATGGTGTGGGTGGCAGGCTGCTCTGATTCTGCGTTCCCCTCTGAGGCCCTGGCACCTCACA
>CABHPH010154584.1:3393-17341 GCA_902168325.1 Peromyscus nudipes | reverse complement strand
CTGTGACACAGGAAACCCTCCCTGTTCCTACAAACACTTTCCCTCCCCCACCCCATCCTCTGTCACAGACATTAAATATTTATGAGTTCTTTTAAAAAAAAAGAAAAGAAAAGAAAAAGAAAAAAAAAAAAAAAAACCTCCACAGAGCTCAGATAATGCAAGTTGTCTACCAGGCAGGGAGATTGCTAGCCGATAAGCAGTGTTTAGAGTCACCATGATACGCTTCATATTGTGATCTGATTGGGGACCATATTAAAACTCGCTGAGGCTATTATACCTAATTTTTGTTTCAATTCAGGCAATATTGCCACTGCTTACTGTGATTTCTATTTATTTTTCCCTATTGTTCGTGTTTTATTGGGGTTGCGTCCGTTTTATCAAGCGGATCTCCCCTGAAAGGGAGGTCACACTGTGTTTGGACCTCAGGGATTTTTTTTTTTTGGTGTTTTTCTTTTAAAGGGGTTTCTGCTTGGTCTGAATTCACTCAAATCCCCTCCATGCTAATATAATTCTTTCTTTACTCTCGTCCAATTATAATATTTCTGCCAGCACAAAACCTGACAGCTTGATATTTAAAAGCTGTATAAACTCTCATCATCCAGTTTTATGTTCCCGTTTTTTTCTACCATACCATTGGATTTGGGTGAGTGCTACATAAAATGTGTGCATTGAAGGGTTTCAAATCAAGTTATCTCCTTCATCTATAAAAATTGAATTTTAAAGGTTATTTTAATTATAAGTTTAAACCCAGGCACCAGTAATGATAGGGGCCGCTCCTGCCCAAGCGTTCCTTCACCTTCCTGGGGTTGGGGCCAAGCTGGGAAATTCTGTTATTTCCTGAATGAAATGCAATTTTGTAAAACAGGATATTATTTTCTAAAGTATGATACACTTTGCATAACTCTCTCTTCCTGGTATGGCTCAGGGAGGTGGGGAAAGAATGAATGTACCTCAGCCTTGCAGGACCCTTTCTGCAGAGAATACGGGGAAGAGATTGTCTCCATTTCCCAGCACCTTGAAGCCATATTTAAGTATCTGGCTGGCTGGGGTACCAGCAAGAATGTCACTTTACCAAAGAGTAGAAAGAGTGAAAAATAACAAATAAGTAAAATCCAAATTTCAAGCCTTTTCTTTCCTTTTTTTTTCTTTCTTTCTTTTTTTTTTTTTTTTTTTTGAGATTGCAATCTAAACTCCTTTGGTTTAAGGGGGTGGGGGAAATCAGTGTTATGTGGGCTCCTGCACCACAAGTTTCTAAACCTGTTATTGAAGCCATGATTGAAATCTGACAAAAACAGGCCATGCTTTATAATAATGTCCCGCAGCCAAAGTATGGCACCAATAACTAAACAATACTTTATCACCTTCGCCACTTTCAACAGCTCCCATTAATATTGAGATCAGAGTGCTGGGCCCTCTATTCCCCAGCTGACTGCCTTAGTGACAGCACTGGCTAAGGCAGTGACATTGAAAAATATTTGCCATGACATGGCCACAAATCACAGCCAGACAAGTTTAAAACTCAATATTCACTCAACTTGCATCTGCTATTTTCTTGTTCCAATTTCTAAAACACAATTATTACGTGTTCTCTTCTCCAAAACAGCACAACATAAATGAGTGTGTGCTAAGCACAGAGTTCAGCGGGGGGAGATAAAAAAAATTAACTCCTTAGGAATGGCCACTAGTAGTGTCACTTCAGAAGCCAGGAAGTAGCGCTGTGGAGGCAGCTGAGAATCCAGACACTGCACTGGAGACAGTGCCTGCTGCCTGGACTGTCTGGGACAATCACAGCAGCCCAGGCTCAGCTTGCAATTATTTGTGGTCCAGGGTTTACTCGACAGCCTAATTTTACACATATCGATTTTGATTTCCAGCTTTCTCAAGATGCTGAAGCAGATGTTAGTTCACTTGGCAACTGCCCCTCGTTCACCGAGGCTGTGGTCAACGTTACAGGATGTGTCCCACCCACCTGAGTCCTATGGCGCATGGCTAACCTTGTGCCAGCCAGCCATACCTGAGCCCTAACTAGACTCGGGTACCCTTCAGAAATTGAGAATGGTGCCATGCACACCAGCCCCTTTGGGGAAACATCTGCTTGAGGCCTGGCCTCCACAAGGCTGGGAGCACAGTAGTTCTTCTCTGAGAGTGCCACTGACAGGGACTATTGTCCAGGTACAGAACATGGAGACTCCCTGTGGTTCTCAGGTCCGGAATAGTAGCTGGCACTCAGCAGGTACTCAGCACCAATGCCTAATGGAGAGTGAGGATGTAGGACATCAGATGACGACAGGGAGAGCCAGCAAGGTCCTGGTTCTGCTGTGAAATCACCACAGGACCTTAACCGAGTACCTGCTATTCCTGAATCCTTGGATCTCTTTGGGTAGTTTAGGGTGATCCAGGGCTGCCTCCAGACCTCAAGTCCTGTTTTGTGAGACAATCAATACTGTGGACACAGATCTGACATGTTAAATAAGTTCATTATGGTGACCTGCTAGTTCTGGACAGTATGGCAACCGTCTTCTGAGCCCAAGCAATGGGAACTTGTTGGGTTAGTTCTGTAGATATAAACTGGTACCCATTATATCCTAAGGTCTTCTGCATGATTTTTCTTTTAAACAAAAAGATGACTTGATGACCCATTGGCTATGGATATTAGACTTGTATGACACTAAATTAAAATGAGATAAAGATTTGGGAGTTGCCCATTGTATTAAATAACCCACAAGTCATTGGTGATGTCTTACAAAACTGTTTAAGAGCACATCGTCACAGAGAATGCAACATAAGGTTTGTATCTTCAGTTCACATTGGACAAGGTTACCAGATCAGCATGAGAAACCCAAAGGTGGTCTTCTTGTCACCTTGCATTTATCTGCATGATCTCAGGGACAGGAGCATTCATGGCATGGCATTCTCAGCCCTGCTCCATGAGAAGCACAGTCTGCCATAGTTATCTAATCTTGGTCTCCCTATAGACTATTGTGAAAGTCTTTTGGACCACATGACCCTGTTGGGAGGAGCCACAGCCAGAGCCTCATTAATAAGAATAAAGAGTTGAACACCAGCCAGAGCCTAGTGCATGATGGGAGGAGACATTTGAGGGAGGAAGTGGGTATGTTTTTTGCATATGCCAAGCATATGTATTTCTGCAGGCAGAAGGAAGGCTGTAGTAAACGATGTTTCCAAAGCTGGGATATGTCCCCTCTGAAATGATCTTGTGCAAGTATTTGCCATTCTCTCCTGACCATCTCCTTGGATCTGGGTAGGTCTTCTAAACAAAGCATGATGGAGGGTGCTATGAGACTTTGGAGAGGTTATAACATGTCTTTGTGGTGTCTCCTTTGCTGGTTGGTTGGTTTCCACTTGGAGCCCAGCCGCCATACCTCAAGTCAGCAGCTCAGAACTCCCAGCCATGGGAGGGAGGCCACTCTGGACATTGGCCTTCCTAACCCACACTGGCCTTCCTAACCCACACCACACAAAGTAGAAGGTTTGCCTGGTCAACCAGGTGAAGGCTTTGTGACGGAAGTGCTCTACCCTGTTTCTCTGGCTGGTGTTTATCCAACCTAAACAGACAGAGCCCTAGAGGTTTAGCTAAGGAAGGACAAGCAGAAAGAGAAACCAGACTCTCTGTGCTTGGCTCCAGCAATGTGGGAAGGGGTCACTCAGTGCCAGGTAGTATCAAAGGAGTAAGCTAATTCAACTCTCTGAGAGGGAGACCCCTCTTGGGGAGCCTGCATATGGATCCCTAGTCATCAGCTTTTGAGCCACTTAGCATCTAGGAGCCCTTTGGTTACGAGCATGAGTTGAAGCCCAAGCAAGCTGTGGGGAATTCCCTAGGAGAGACTTCAGTGGAACTCAGACCCACATCAGGGCCAACCTCCTGCTTCAGCTCAACATTTCTCTGTAGGCCCTCCTTTTTCCGGTTTGCTGCAACATACCCTGTTCATCTACCAGGATGGAAACACACACACACACACACACACACACACACACACACACACGCACGCACGCACGCACGCATGCACGCACGCATATACACACACATACCCGCAGGGTAGCAGATGTGTAATTCCTGATCTCAGAATTCCATTTCTGCCACCCAGGAGCCCAGAGAGGTACCTGCTGGGTAAACTACTGTGTCTGGAATTGCCCATCTGGGGCCATAGGAGCCACCTGGGAAGTGCCTGTGCTGGAGGTGACCATACATCTCCTAAAGAACTAGAGGGACTCAGAGACAGACTCCTCTTCCTAACCCAGCTCAGGGGGAAGCACTCAGAATCTCTGATCACCTGAGAAGGAGGCTGACGACTCATTTCAGAAGGGAGCTTGAGCACAATTGTCTCGATTATGGAAAGAACTCTCTTGTGTGAGACAGGCCTTTATGAATAAACTAAATACGGCCAGTATTAAAGGCAATGGTGCAAATGATTGACTAGCTTGCTGCTCCCACCCTTCCAGGGGCCTTATGCCAAGATGAGGGCTGGATAACAAGATCTCCGCATGTTTAAAAAAAAAAAAAAAAAAAAAAAAAAAAAAGCTCAATTTTCTTCCTGCTGCCGCTATTGGGAGCATACAATTTAAGTCACTTCCCAAAGGTGACTGGTCTCTGGATAGGCCTAAGCCACAGATTGCAAAATCAGGAAGGCCCACAATTTGGGGACCCTATTCTTTCTGCAATTAGGTATCCTTTTGCTATGGTCTACATATAAGCCCTCTCCTTACCCAGAGGGTCAGTGGTGTGTCCATTTGTATGAGAATGTGACCGTGGGATAAGGAGAGCTGGGTACTCAGGAGTCACCGGGGGACTTGGGGGTCTATGCACCCACAGAGCAATGCAAGACAGGAGTTTGGAATGTTTCCACTCATCCTGTTCACCTGCAAAGGCTACTGCATGACTTCTCATCAACCACCCACAGAGAAACCCCAAGGACTATCCAAACCTGCAGCAGGAAGTCACAGAGGTAAACTGGGCATCACACTTAGCGTTGTCCTGGTCACTCCCTAGCTGAAAGAAACTGGCTCTCATCAGATGCCTGATCTGGGGTTGGGCCCACCAAGGCTACCAGAGTTGCCTGTCCAGCATTCCAGCTCCATCTCTGGTATAGAGCCTGGCTCCTGGGACTGAGCCAATGTGACCTGACCCAAAAGCAGACCCTTCCCAGAGATATGAGGTCCCCCCTGTAGTCCCCCCCTTCCTGCTCCAGGGAAGAGGGGAGGCAGAGCCAGCAACTCTCAGAAGCAATCTGTATCTGTTATTTTTCTCATTGTTGTAACAAAATACTTGAAAAGGGCAACTTATGGATGGAAAGGTTTCTCCTGGCTCACAGTGTGAGGGTGCAGTCCATCACAGCAGAGACAGCAAGGCGGCAGGAGCGTGAGGAAGCTGGTCACGCTGCGTCCACAGTCAGGAAGAAGAGAGGGATGAACGCTGCTGCTCAGCACCCCTTCTCCTTTTCATGTCATCCAGGACTCTAGCCGACGGGGTTCTGCTGCCCAGGAGCTGAAGCAGAGGCCACGAAGAATACTGCTCACTGGCTTGCTCCCTAGGGCTTGTTCAGCCTGCTTTCTTACAACACCCAGGACCGCCTTCCCAGGGGCGGCACTGCTGGGCCCTCACACATGGGTAATCCATCAAGAAAATGCCCTACAGCCTCGCTTATGGGCAGTCTAAGGGAGGCATCTTCTCACTTGAGGTTTCCACTTGCGGGGTGATTTTAAAAAACAAGAGCACTGTGAAGTGCTTGCCTGGGGCTCCTAAGAGCTCAGTTACTGTGGGCTGCTGTCATCCCTCTGTTCTTCAGTCCCTCTCTCTACTCCATCTGTGTTCATCTCACCAGTGGGAACCATGAGCCTGCTATGTGAGACGTAATAATGATCCAGTCTGAAGACCCACAGCGCATGCCGGGCACACGGTGAGCACTCGGGAATTATTAGGTGGGGGTGGGCATCAACAGCTACAGTTGACTTCTCATTCACTCTTACACACGAAATGCGCTTGACTTCGTAACCCCAGTAAAGGTCAGGGATGGCAGTAGCCCCACGGCGGAACTGTCACACTGGAAGAGGCTCAGTCCCACAGCCATGGTAACACAGTCTTCGCCTGCCAGCCTCATACAGCTGTTGCCCGTGGCGATGTCTCCTAGTGTACCCCCCTCTTTGCTAGCACCCCAAGGTGGCTCATGCTCTCCCTTCTTGCTCCCAGTTCCCACCTGACCGAGCATCTCCCTTCTCTGTGGCCTTTGGTTTGTCTTTTCCTCTTCACTCTGTCAAGCAGGTACTGTGAAACTTTTCCCTCAAGATGAGACAGCTTATGGCCTGAGGATCCACAGAGCCAGAGACGTCTGTGTGTCCTGCCTCTGTAGCACACCAGACCCACAGGCCCTGGGACATGTGTGCATGGGCTCCAAAGTAGGCAAACAAAAAAAACTTTGAAAACTCCCAAACCTCAAACAACACAAAAGAGTTGACCTTCATCCAACCACCACATTTTAATAAGAAGGCAAAAAAAAAAAAAGGGGGAAGGATTCTAAAATTAGATTCATAAAAATTGAGCTACTATTAATCCAAAGCCACAAAACCATCAAAATAAGAATGAAAAAGGAGCTGGGCGGTGGTGGTGCATGCCTTTAGTCCCAGCACTCGGGAGGCAGAAGCAGGTGGATCTCTGTGAGTTCAAGGCCAGCCCGGTCTACAAAGCAAATTCCAGGACAGCCAGAGCTACACAGAGAAACCCTATCTTGAAAAAAGAAAAAATAAATAAGTAAAAAATAAAAAGAATAAAAAAGGAAAGGCTGAATAATTTTAAAATTATACCATTTAGTATGTATGTGCCAAACATTGTTTGTTCTAAGTAATGTGTGTTCTAAAAGCGTGCGCGTGCACACACACACACACACACACACACACACACACAGCGAGATCTCCACCACTGACCTTCCTCAGCAGCCCCCATATAGTAACTCAGTGACTCCTCCTAGCAAAGCTGCATCTTGTCTGGTATTTTGTCCTCATCTGGTGATGAAGAAGAAAGCATAGCACAAGGGAGCCTAGTCCTCAGTCAAGGTCAAAAAGGCAGGAAACGGGGAGGGGGGGCTGGGTTTATAGTCCTGTGGAGTCTGGGCAAGGCCTGGCTCCAAGTCCCTGTACACCATGCTGCCCAGACCGGCCTGACTCAGAGCTGTCTGATGACAGAGAGGTCTTCCTGGAACCAGAGCAGGTGCTCAGTCTGTATTCAAGGAATATTATAGAGGCAATTCAGGCATTCCCCGTGAAGGGGAAGGTTTGAATGAATTGACTTTTATGGTCTCTTTCAACCCAGAGATTCCAGGATCCTAAGAAGGATGGTGTCTGATTTCTCTGACATATTGTATCTAAATTCACTTTTTCCTTCAGTGCATCCAATATGCTTGGGTTTACATGAGTGAGTTCATATAACTGGCTAATACATTCAGGAGAGGAAAAAAAAAATAAGAAAGGAAATTGATTCTCCCAGACGAATACCTACAGATACCAAAGTGGACCAGATAGCATCTAAATTCCAAATGCACCAAGACCCCAGAGGTCAAGCCAGGATACCCCAAGAGGTCATCAACCCAAACACCAGGGTCACTTCTGATAGCTCACAATACAAGCCAGAAACCCTCCGAGGGGCTTCGGAAACCAACTTTCCTGAACAGAACAAATCTACCCTGGCCACGTATTGGTTCCAGGTGTTCCTGGCTATGTTTCCCCAGGTTCCTGGGCCCAACCCATAAAACTTTGCAAGCTGCGTTTGCGTTAAACCGTTCCTGATATGCTCTGTAAGTGTGCTTTCGACACATTGTTAACATAGGGCCAGATCTGTAATACAGCACGGACAATTAAGTGCACAATTTTTGTATAAATGCAAAATCCCTCACTGTGAATTATTTAATTAATGCTCTCCAGTTCATTTAATAGAGCTCTTTCAGAGGCCATTTCACTCACAGAAAACTAATTTCATTCTCCGGGTTGATTTAATTAGATCATATGATATATGGTATTGCTAATTCAGCGGCTCCGGACGCAGTCTGGGTCCGCTGCTCCTATTGTCGGCAATCTGTCAGCCCCATTTTTAACAGTATTGAAAAATTCAAGCTTTATTATTGCTCGCTCACTCTTTCTCTCCCATCAGGAGGAAAGTAATGAGCTTTTCTTCTTACGAGAGCCAGCAGAGAGCGCGGTACCCTCAGCGCTTCGGGCATGAGGCAGTATTAACAGGGCTGATTCATGAGTTAAGTTTCCAACTGCTCATGGCTATTAGCACTGAGTCCTTCGGCTGTCATTTAGTTAAAAAGACTCTTCGGTTAATTCACTCTTTTAATGAGACTGTGCTATTCAACTAATGTATTTTACTGTATGAAAGGTCACACCAGGAACCAAAACAGATTGGAGGGAATGTAGCAAGAAGCCTGGCTGTCAAGAAACAATTCAAGCCTCCAAGGCATTTAGCAGCCCCTGCGTCTGTAATAAGCTACGGAGCTGATGGGCCGGCATTCACCTCCAGAGTTGAGCGCCATAAATCAAGGCTAAAGAGAAGGCAGATTAATCAGAAGCTCAGACAAAAAGAGCACGTGTTTCATTACCCATATAATCACTAACATGATTGCCAGACAAGCTAAGGAACTGGATGCAGGACTGGAAAAATATAGTTCAAGAGAGCGCTGGAACTCAGCTCTGTTTAGCTGCAAGCGCCGAATCTTTTCATTAAGGCCCCATTGCCTCTATTTTCTGAGTGGGCACTGGGGGAGAGGGGAGAAAGAGATCATCTGGGGGTAGAGGTCTGAGCAGGCTTGTAGGCTAGAGGAGCTGAGCCAGGCATGCTCAGTGGGTGATAGGCAGGGGGTTATCTGCATAGAACTCAGATCCAAACTAGAAAGAGGCTCCAACCCAGGCTCCAGGCTCATCCTCCTCCTCCAGGCTTGTGGAGGACAGCAGGAGGAGATTCGTGGCTGTCATTCTGCCTTTCACATGCATACTTGTGTACACACACACACACAGACACACACACACACACACACACACACACACATTACACGCATATACATAGACACAAATGTTTGAGGCACTGCATGTAAAGGAGCTTCCTCAGAGTCTTGCTTTCTGACATCAACTGCTTGCCAGCCTCTGTTAGCAAAAAGACTATACAGATGCCATTTTTGCCAGGAATTCTAAAAGCCTACTTCCCTTGAAGGTCTGCAGAAGGCCTTACCTTCTGAGAATCCTATCTTCTAGGTACAGAATTTTCTGGAGGCCCTATCTTCTGGAAACCATACCTTCTGAAGATCCTGTCTTCTGAGATCCCTGTCCTTTACAGATCCTACCTCCTGATAGCCCTATTTCTAGGGGCTCTACCTTCTAGAGGCTCCACCTTCTATGGGCTCTACTACCTGAGGACCTTCTACCATTTGAAGGCCTTACCTCCTGTGGGTCTGTAGCATCATCAACTGGTACCCAGCAAGGATGTTCTGATTTCCACAATGCAGCTATCACAAGAAGCTGCCCTTACCTGACATCAATCTTCTCCCTCCTCCCCAGCTCTCTCTGGGTGCTCTCTTCTCCCGGCTTCCACTAGAAAGCTAAGCCACCCACCCCTGAGCGCTAACCAAGACTACTTTAAGAGCTCTAGTTTCTTCAACTGAACACATCCTGGCAGGTTGAAATTCCTCCAGCCCTCCCAAACAGGGAAACCGTATGCTTAATTACTAAACATCTGTTGCCGAGAACACCCCCTCGCTTTTGCGGCTCCAATCTCGCGGTATGAATTTTAAAATCTGTCAGCAAGGGATCACAAAAGCTCTGGGAGCAAAGAGCTGTTCACGTTAACCTCTGAACCAGATAATCTAACAGTAATCCATTCAGAACTAATCAAACATTTACAGAACCGCACCGGCACCCGGCAAACAATTCGTCATCTTCATACGCTCATTACACTTCCAACATCTCAATCTACGTATGCAAATGAAGCAAGGGAGCTGACATCCGGACCATGTACAGAAATTATAAACAAATATTCATCCATTATACTGCTGGAATTTAGCAGCTGAAGGACTAACAGTAGCTGAACTTCAAGCCCTGAGTATCAATTATTTATGAACCTAAAACTGACAGGATTGTGTAGGTGAATTAGCTGCGTATGTCAAGCTTTGTTATAAATTCCAACCTACTGTAAAACTCATTTTCATAGCATGTATGCACTAGGCTGACAATATATCAACAGCAAGGCATTAATAATTTAGAGGAATAAGACCATACGGGAACACCTTGGAAACTGTGCTCTGCTCCGTAGTTGATATTACAAATAAAAAAGTCAAATAAAATGAATTTCCCATAAACAGAGAATCAAATAAAGCATTTTCTCTGTAATTTTATTTTCAATTTTCAAAAACATACCGGTTGATACTTTCATGTTTAGGTAAGTCAAAGAACGCCCTACGCCGTCTTAATTTCCTCCTTTTTCTTTTCCTTCCTAAGCAAATGGCAGGAAAGGTTTTTGACCTGATGATGAACGGAAGGTTTCCCTCTTTCCCGTATTTTTATGACTGTGAAGGAGCGAGGTGGAAGAGGAGCCTGAGCATGTGGAATGTTGTGTGCTGAGCTGCAACTGTCTGCTGTGGCTTGTCGGTGGAACTATGTAATAAAACGTTGCATTATGTGATAGTATAGGCAGCTGATTGTGGTAGCATTTCTCAAGAAAACGTTAGGGTTTCCGATCCGTCTGTTTTGAGATGCAGAACTCAACCAGTCCCACAACTGGCATGCTTTGCCGCGCTCAGATGTCCTCCCTCCAGGATCCAAAGTGAACATATGCTGGCAGGAGAAGGGTGGCTTCCCCAGGGTGGAAAGGGTGGGTGTAGGGAGGAGAAAGGGCTAGATTCACCTCTGCCTCGGCCAAAGGATCCTGCCGAGCTCAGGAGGTAATCCCCCCCCATCCTGTCCTGCTCCTCCAGGCACCACACTCCCCAGTTCTCTTGCTCGCTGTCAACCTTAACCCTAGTGATCATTTTGAGGCAAGTGATGCTCACCTGCTACAGAGACTCTTTGTCATTGCTAATGACTTCTCCCTGCCCGTCTTCTCCCTACTTGGAATATTTATGTCTCTGTGGCCACATCTGTCTTCTGGGGCATGTGAGGAGGCATCTATCCGTGACAGCTGGGATTCAGCTTGGGCTCTGGGTGCCAATCCCCTCCAGGTCCCTCTGTGAATGAAAAGCTCCTGCACATTGGGGCAAAGTCACTTCGTCTCCTGTCTGCTTCTGTTCTTCATTCACAGAGTGTCCCCATTTCTGGCCCCTTTCCAAATTTGTTCATCTCTGCTGTTGGAGATAGTCCTCGTATCTTCCCAAGCTGAGGTCTCCACAAAGCCCAGGAGCCCTGAGAGAGCCCCACAGCAGCTCAACTCAGCAAATAAATCTCCATCTAACAACAGGTCCTCACAGGTAGTCTATTCTAGTCCCCTGCCTCCCTCTCCCCCAGGGACCCAACAAATAACAAAGAGCACCCAGATACCCCATAGCTCCTCATCCCTCTCATTTGCAAGGGGATGAATATAAAAAAATTAAATTACCAACTTGCAAGCCGCGCTTTAAAATCTTGCAGCAGAAGCTGAGGAGATGGCCCAGGGAGGAAAGCATTTGCCATGTGTGCACGAGGACCTGGACTTGAATGCACAACACCCACCTAAAAAATCGATGCATGCCTCTGACCCCAGCGGTGGATGGGCGGGCAGACACAAGCAGATCCCAGGAGCTTGCTGGCCAATCTGCCTAGCAGAAAACTGAGTCTTCCATTCGGGGAGAGACCCTGTTTCTAGGCGATAAACAGAAAACAGCCAACATCATCCTCTGGCTCCCTCATGGTGCATACAACCTCACATTCATGTGCATGTTCCCCACACCAGGGAAAGGGAGGGTATAAGGTAGAGAGCAATTGAGGAAGACACCTCACTACCTCTGTGCTGCACAGGCATGTGCACACACACAATCTGGCAGGAGGTTTGCTGTCAGAGTGTACACCACTACAGAGGTTTCTGGGAGAGGGGCACAGTCTAGAGACTTTAGACATTAGAATCCCCACAAAGCCCCATCCTTTCCACACTTGCTGATGCTGGTGAAGCCTTTCAGGAGATCATTAAGCTTTCTGGGTTCTTCCAAATGGCCTTTAGTAGAGGGAGCCTGGCGAGATTTCATTTCTCTCCTCTTTCTTTCTTCCTCCTCTTTTTTGAAAAGTTCTATGTGAAATTACACTCTGTAAAATACCTGCTTAGACAACCTGCTTTGGGCCATGGAAATTCTCATCTGCTTTGCTCTGCCTGGGAAGACAGCAACCTCGTCTTTCCCTTCAACCTTGATGCCAATGATTCAGGGACTGCTCTGTTTCCCTCCCTGTACCCAACAGGGCATAAACACAGTCAGCATCCTAGGCCATTGCTTTAACCTCATGCACAAACACTCTCAATGTATTGTGTCCCAGATAAACCAAGCCTCCTGTTCCCCTTACCAGTCAATTTCCTGGGGCCAAAGTGACAGGAAGGACCGCAGGTGAGGTGGGTCTGGAGTTGGATCTTTCTGCTCCCTCGAAAAACTGTCCAGTGAAGTTAACTGATTGGAATATGTAGGAAATGCTCACTGTTATTCTAAGAGCTGAGAAAGTAGCCCTGGGACTTCCAATTTAATGAAATGCTATACCTTTTTTTTTTTTACTCCAATGGGGGATATCATTTGGATCTGTTTGAAGGGGGAGGGAAAATTGAGAGAGCTGATGTTTCCAAGAGAAGCAAGTCTCACACAGGCCACAGGAATGCAAAGGGGGCTCAGTGCAGAATGCTCAGAAGGAGTTTGGCCCCCATGTGTACGTGGCTGCAGAAAGGAACCACCGTCCAGATTCAGGCACAGATGGTGCCCTGGCCCTCAGGACCAGGGAGGCTTGGTTCCATCTGCACTTTGGGGAGGCTAAATGACCATCAATTTTTTTTCCTAAGACCATTTCTCTCTTCTCTATTTGTGATTCCCACTGGACAGTGCCTCTTCCCTGCTCGCGCTTTGTACAGCAGAAAGGAAAGCGAGTTACTTGCTTATTCCCAAGCTCAGCTAACAGCAGCACAGGACTTACAGGCATTGTGCTCAGTGGAGGAGGAAAACAGATATTTTGATCTTGAAAGTTACCAGTTCAATTACCAAGTAATTCCTTAAGCAACCTCAGGGTGGGCTTTTAAGAGGTGGGTTTGAGAGGCCAACCTGCCATGTTGCCATTTCAACATGTCACAGTGGGGGTGTCTCTTTGTATGTGAGCCCTGCACAGGAGGCTGCTGGGTCAAGCTGGCATGTTCCTCAGTGAATGGCACTGAGCTTCTCTTGGGGGTTCTAAGCAACATAAAGGATGTACACAGCAGCTATTCATAAGAGATAAGAGGTAGAAAGAACCCGAATATCCATCACCTCGTAAGTAGGTATAGAAAACGTGGTAAGTCCATGTAAGGGATTTATACTCATCAAAAGTAACAGTCTTGACACATGTGGGTAAATCTCTTGAAAACACGATGTTAAACAAAAGAAGCCAGACACAAAGGCCAAATGTCGTATAATTCCACTTATGGTGTGTCTAAGATTGCCAAATTCAGAGATTGAAACCAGATTGGAGCTGGGGTGGAGGTGCCAGATTCTTTGAGGAAAGGGAAAACAGAAAGTTCTAGTTTGACAGATGTGATGGTTCATCATCATTGCCAGCTTGACTGGACTTAGGGTCATCATGGCAACACACCCCTGTTGGGGTATCTTTGAGAATGTTTCCAGAGGGTTTAACTGAAGATAGAAACCCCATGTGGTGGGCACTATTGCATGGGCTCAGGTCCCACATTCATCTCACTGCTTCCTGACTACAGATGTGGTGTGACTAGTGTGGTGTGAATAGTGTGGTGTGACTAGTGTGG